>ML220155.1:84218-198855 GCA_004786065.1 Ascodesmis nigricans | reverse complement strand
GCCCTAAACCCTAAGCCCTACAGGACCACGTTCCTGACTCATCCAACATCCACCTCTCCATTCCAGCATCGCCATATGACGTCGAGGCGTTAGCCCACGACAACACCTGATGTCCGAACTCAATGAAGATGGTAACTCTTCCTCAGAGAATGCCGTAAGGTGCAGGCTGTTGGAAGAGGACCGAAACGGGAGGCTTTTGAGTGAGCGCAAGGTTAGAGTTCATGACACTTAGACACCTCGCCCCTGAAAGGTCTTGCGTACTCCGTGGTTCCATTCCTCACAGGACCCATTGTCAAAAGAAGATCAAGATGGAATTTGATATTAGAGTCAGCAGCTAATGGGTGTAGTAAATAGTGAATTGTTGCGTAAAGAGAGAAGACTAGATATATGAGGGGAAACTAGTCACTTATATAGCTGAAGTCTCAACTGAAATAGAAACCAGAAGAAACAGGTAGAATATGATTTGTAGACATTGGTAAGCAGAGATGGAACTTCAAAAAACATCAAAGAACGTCAAAGAACATCAAAGAACATCAACGAATATCAAAGAATATCAAAGAACAAATATGACAAATTCATAGAAGACAGAAGAAGGTTGCAGAACTATAAGGAAACCAATAGAAGCTTCAAGACAGACACAAGACAGACTTACATAATAGTAAGTCAGAGAAACAGAAAGAAGACTATAGAGGTCAATGGAATAATACATGTGACATGCTAGCTTCAGAACAGGTATCAGGGTTTGGGAATACAAGTAAAGTAGCTCAACTGATACACTTGATGTCCGAACTCAATAAAGATTGTGACTCTAGCCCTGAGCACATCGTTGAGGACGGGAACAGGAGGCTCTTGAGTTAGAGGAAGGTTAGGGTTCATTACAGTACCCCATCTTGACAGTTGTGCCCCTCGCCCTTTTGCACCTTATCCTCCTTCGATCTTGCCTCTTACAATCCTCTTGTAAACTCATTAACTCAATATAGCCCCACTATAGCCCCTCGAGTAAACACACTCCCAGGAAACTGTAAGGAAATGCAATAAAGGAGACATTATAACATCTACGCAGTGACAGACCTAGTATCTTCTGCCTTGCCTCTTAGGCATCCCGAATCCTATGCCTCCTGTGATTGCCCTGATCGCCCACCTGTTTCTTTGAGTCTTCCTTTGCTCTGTGACTTCTCGGCCCTGGAAGGATCTTACCCCCTTGTCTCTGGTTCCTCGTCCGTGTTGTAGGATTGCTTTCTCACAGCTACTGAGACATGTTGCACCTTTCACCCCACTACACTTTTTCCTACCCACGCAGGATAATGGGCGCGACTGACAGCGTCTGTAGGATACATGAACAGAAAGACTAACAGCAGACAAGATATTAGCAATTAAGCCTTTCCTCTTAGTTTACTCTCGTGCACAATAAGAAATAGTCTCCCAGTGTGATAGCTTCTGTTCCTCTGTTCACCACGACTGTAATTCTTCCTCCTCTTTCTCAATCATCTCAATAATCCTCTGTTCACATCATCGTCGTCCAGCCAGAGATGTAACAGTCTCCTGTCACCTCTTCCGCAACCGACAATCAACAACAATTTTTCCGCTATTGTACCTAACGGTCCCTACATTTATTCCCCGTTACTCCCCTATTGCGTCGCATAGACTCAACACAATCATTTCCACAATCATTTCCACTCACAATCGCAATCTTCTCGAACTGCCGATATATCAACCGCACCATTCTCTTCAACGGACCCCCCACTTTTGTTCTCCCTGATTGCCTCTTGCCTTCAATCTCCATGACTCCGTCCCGCTCATCATGTCCTCAGTCAAGTGCGGTATCCAACAAATATCGACGTCTCGCACTGCGCAACTGACGACACCACAACCTGCGGGGGAGTTTCCGCGATCGGTTGATGATCAAGTGCCATCAGCATCGACGGTGGTGCTTGGCTCTGGGTCTCCTCGAACAACGGAACCGAGGCTGGGACCGTGTCTGCCTCGTCATCGTGATCCATATGCTCGGTGATGGCAGGCGTCACCTTCAATAATGAGGTATCATGACTTCCGCAATACTGTAGAACATTAGCATCCTGGGCGCTTCCTGGTCGTAGGAAGTTATACGTACGTGGTGAGCAATCTTCATCCACGGGTCGAAGTAGGTACGCTCGAGTTCTTCCGTTTCCTCTGTTTTGACGACGTCGAACGTCAGATAGTTCCGGAGCGAAGAGAGCTTAGTTGGCGTTGTTGCGATTTTGGTCTTGTTGCGTAAGAAGCCCTCGGATTCCAGTCGCTTCAATAGCTTTAAAGCTTCCGGTTTGTCGCATCCTGTTTCAATGTTAGCATCTACACAGTCAGCTGCGTTAGTTTTATTAGCACTTACCCACTTCAGTTGCGAACGCTTCAGGCGTCGACGGAAACTTAGGCGTGTCCCAAGTAAACCGCAACGCTCGTCGAAACAATGTCAGTTCCTTCATTTCTTGAAGCAATGGTTGCTCATCCTTGAGCAAACACGTGTAGCAGCTGTGCAAGTCCGCAAGTCTCTCATCCAAAGAGGATGTAAATCCATAACAATGAGCGTGCTGCCATTTATCGCAAATATCACAACAGATCATATCGCCATCTTCTTCAAAATACCCGCACTCGCACGAAACTCTGTGACTGTTGCTCCGCCGAGTTTTTTTCTTAGACCCAGCGCTCTCCCCATTGTTGTCTAGGAGATTCTGAGCTGTACTCCGCTTCAGCACCATCTTCGCCGGTTCACTGCTTCGCATTCGTTTTAACGTTTTCGACGACGGAGATGTTGCGGGATTGCTGCGGCGTTTGGACAAAGATGTAAACCGTCCGGTCCGGCTATTCCTTTTTGGTTTTACGGGCTCAATTGGTTGTGTAGGGAGCCAGCCCGACTCCGTCCTAACGGGTGCTAGCATTCGTTTCAATATGGACTTCTCAATGCCTTCCTTGGTACCAGATGTTGTTCCCGCGGATGGTGTATTTGATACTTCTGGCTGCGTAGATGACATGTGGATTCCATTACTCATGCTTACTTGTAGCTCCGGGCCAGTTGATTTAGTGCTTCCATGTTGATCAGATTCCGAATTCAAGAGGAGGCTTCTCTGTGACGAAAAGACATCTTGTGACGCGTTTTTCAAAGTAGTAGAGCGTTTGAAATCGAATTGAGGAGCTTGTATGTCGTTGTCGACTAAACAAAACCGGGACATTGCTCTTCGACCACGCGCTAGAGAAAGGCACTTTTTTGCATGAGACACCTTCAAAGAAACACTGATAATGATCAGCTCTGTCTCATTAACTAAGAAATTTTCTTACCAGTGGAACCCAGCATTCATTGTTCCACAGTGTTGTCTCTGTACGTCTTTTTCATCTCCGGGGATCATGAGACTTGCAGACCCCAGGGGAAGCCGGACAAAACCAGGAGGATTGTAGTCGACTGGGGTGGAATCGTGATAATGTACGCGCATCGTGAGCCACCTCTGATCTGCCCAACATTAGCAACTCTACAAGAAGCGGCCATGGTAACAACCTGGGAGAGCAGGAAGCCCCTCAGTAATGGTCAAAAGTCGACGAGTCATTTGTTGCGCACCTTTGGAGGCGTCGTTGACGGTAACTTTGTGTCCATGGATGTCCGTAATGTTAATTTCCGGGATGTTCTGCCCGTCGAGATAGGAAAACGAGAAAGTGTACGATTCAGTGATGATGTCGGGTTGCGATTCATCCAGATAGATCGCAAGCTGGAGGGCTTTCAACTGACTGTCTTCCAATGCTCGGAACACACCATTTTCGAGCCAATCTAAGAGCACATCCGCTTCTTTTGACTTTCCGCGACACAAGCGTGTTATTTTCGTCCCACGGCGATCTGCGTCACGCTCGTCTGCTTTTGTTTTCCCGTCATTCTCGACCGTGAATGCCTGGTAATCCGTTGCGGAGCGGTTGAGACCATATCGCATCTTGACGAAGCAGTCATCCGGGAAAAGACCACGCAGGTATGCCATAGATCCAATCGAAGCTGCCAATAATGTTTGGATAACTTCCATGCTTTGATGCTGATCGATGATCTGGGCTTCCTCCGGTGCCACTATTTGGGTTTGAATTGTCGTTGTGGCAGGAATAGGGGGAGTTTCGGTGACCGGAGGAGCTTTGTAGCGGGTTAGGAAAAGCTGACCCGTAGCCATGGTATAACACGTTGAGCCAGTGAGTAGGAAATCAAGTCGAAGGTTATCTGGAAGAGGTCAGTTGGATAGAAGAATCCCGTGTATGGTTCGACAGGCGTGAGTGATGATGAAAAATGGTTAAGAGCAGCGGGAGCAGAGCAGGGCAGTCTTTGGTGCCGATCTTCGTGCTCGATGTGAGTGATATACCATGGAACTATGTCCTCACGTTTCCTTGTCGCGTAGAGACCAGAAGTCATTGGACAAATGAAACATCACCTTGTCTACTTTGTAGTTAGTTCAAATCATTTCAAACTGTAGTACGTGTTGGAGACCCCTTCCCAGGCGAATCAACATTATGATGGCAAAGGTAAGGGAAGGATGGTTTGATATTCGCGTTTGACGGAGGAAACCTTGAAGGAGGGACATTTCTGCATCTGGCCTGGGTTGGACAGTCTGCGAGAAACTGGATCGGCTCTCATTGGCCGCAAAGTCGGCGTCAATCAGCATTGCTCCACTAGACAGAGTATTAAACTCCCGTGACAGCTTGTAACATTTCCTTTCATGGATCCTGGAGTTGCGCAGAGTTCGCCAGCCGCCCCGCCATCAACGACGATCCGAAAAGTACATGCGTGCACGGAGGAGACAATTGTACGGCGGACAAGGTAGTTGGCTGTGTGAACATGACCTTCAACAGAAACGGATGACAGCAGATCTGAGATTTCAGCTCCAACTTGGCTGTCAGGTTGGGCAACACCGGCTACGTGCCGGACATGGAACTACATATCAGGTTCTCGAGATGAGGCGTCCATTGTGCACGGAGCATGAATCTGGCCATTGTCAGAGGGCCCGAGCTCGCATCTCTATGTTCTGTTCCGAGTCGCTCGCTAGTCATCGGTGCACCGCCTGCAACGCGTGTTCCAACATCATCATAGCCACCCCGAGAGCTGGGTAACACAGTTATTAATCACGTGACCCGGCGACCATGAGCTCTGCTCCAACCACCCCCACCTCTCACCACTCCCCCACCCTCCTCCGCCAAAACCTATCGATTTGGAATCAAAGGCCCTCCTTGCAACCTCTCCTAAGACGCTACTCGCGTCTATGATCACATCTTGCTCGTCCACTCTATCGTCAGCAGTCCTCTCAGCCTGAGCTTCGCCCGTCCTCCGTCAACCCATCCATCTTCACGAGCTCGCGCTGCCCTCTGGAACAGCCATATACTCCTGTTTGCGTACCTATACATCTCGGTGGACTTGCTCGGTGGGCAGCTAGGGCTTACGCTTCTTGAACGCTCTGATACACACCTCCGAAATTATGAGCAAGATTCCCGACTATGTTATTGCTCAACTGGGCCTCAGTGGCAACGATCAGGTGGATTCAGGCGCCACAAGTCCCGGTGCTGGGTGGGGAGACACGACTACTGGGGGAGGCGACCAGCAGTGTCGGTATCGGCCTCGGACATTTCCATATCAGAAATATCTCCCGTACGAAGTTGAGGACGAGACGGCGCGACAGGCACACCTGGATCTCATCATCAAGCAGCTCTACATCTCGATAGAGTCCAGGGACTTTGTTCCAGGGGCTGTGCGATGGTCGCGGGAGTTGCGAAACTGGCTTGAGCTTAAATTCGACCTTCCGCGGACGACAAGGGTTAAGCTGGTAAAGCTTTATTATGAGCTGGCTATGGCACCCGGACTCGACCCAGCAGTCTCGGAACGATTTGCATCCATGTTCATGACTTTGATTAAGCGGAAGCATTATCTACGACCCGGGAAAGATCTCACTCTGAACTGGAAAGTATTATACACAGAGCTCAAGCTATTTGTTCTGCCACAAGATGACAACATACTCCACACGGCATACAACGCGAGAAAGAATATTCGCACCGTCATCCGGATGTGTACATCTGCTCAGTATTACTTTGACCCTCAGGAATTACCGGCCATGTTCGAAGAATTTCTTCCATCGGTCAGCGTCATTGTCTCCTGAAAAATGCATGGTCTAATGCTTAGGTAGTTCACGGCTTCCCGTCTGGACTTCGCCTTTGTGGTGATGGGTCTGCTCAACATACTGCTCCCCACCAGTCCACCGCCGCCCGATAATGACAAGCTACAACCTCGGTATTACATGCCAAGTATGATGTCCCCCACGTCAAGCCTTGTTTGTTCAAAGGCTGATCTATTCGTAGCTCTATTCCACTTATGGTCTTTAGTAAATCGCTCCAAGAAGGTTGACATAGCCATGGTTGATCTGATATCTCGCTTTGCACGGGATCTCCTACCGGCTAGCCACATTCCGTTCGGAGAATATGGAATCTTCACCTCCGAGCAGTCGTCGCTTGTATTCACCGCAATACTCAGATTACTAGACATACCTGTCGGACAGTCTACAACACCGTATAGCAATACTATCGATCAAGCTGCTGGTTCTGGTGTATATCTGGAAAGAGACCAACGAAAAAGCCCCATTGCACATAAGATTGCTCGCTGGGTGGTCATGTCACTGTCGCCACAATGCTTGAATAAGGAAAATAGTGTTCTCGCCGGATTGGAAGGACTAATTCAGGCTGTGGAAACGTTCTTCCATCCTTCCAATTCCGGCGCTTGGACCAAAACACTTGCACAGTTGGTTTTCTACCTCGCTGATTTCTTTGTCATGCGCTGGAACCGTGAGTCAAGTGGTGAAATGGATATCCCACCCGAGCGAAAACTCAATCCGGAGTTGAAGGACCGTTTTGTTCTGTGTTTACGGGATGTTGTATTCATGGGAATCTATTCGAAGAGTAACTCAGCCATGGAATTCTCGTTGTCATCTCTCCAAGCCCTAGCTTATCTTCAACCCAAACTGATCCTCCCTGGCGCCTTACAAAGAATCTATCCCGCTATGCAAGGATTGGTCGAAGTTCACCGGACAACCTCTTCTCTGCGGTCTCTTCAAGTCTTGTCTCGAATCTTGGTTACTACTCATGGTTTCCGGTGTCATGTTACAACATTACTGGGCCTCGCTCTTCCGGGTATTGACGCCAACGATCTTGACAAGACACTGCATACGCTGTCGCTAATTCAAACAATTGCTTATAATGTTCCTTTTCATGATTTGGGTGCCGATGACAATGGAAACGCTGCGTTAAATTGGGTCGCCAACGAAGCTGACCGTCTGGAACGCGAGGGAGCAGATGTCCACATTGACTATGAAGCCGAACTCACGGTAGAAGATGAAAAGCAGATTCTGGTCTCCTCGACGGCCGGGTTTGCGGAATGGGTTATCTCATTTCTTGGACGGATTTTCACACTGCTCGAGAACTTGCCCGATGCGTCACATGTTCGGAGCAACTCCCCCGAGGAGCATGTTATGAACTCTCTCCCGGCAACATTTACTCCTCTCTTTGCTGCGCTATCCCCTGAGTTGTTCGATATCGCCCTACACAAGGTGGCAGATTTTGTCGGCAGCCAGGTCATACACCAAGCTCGAGATGCCATGGCATTCATTTGCAATTGTCTGTGCAAGGTTAATCCGGAGAAGGGATTAAAGCGGCTTATTCCAGTGTTAATACGTAACATTCGGTTCGAAATTGAAGATAACAGCGCTGCATCAACTCGGAATTCTGGATCGGAAATTCTTCCAAGGGATCGTGGACTTGTCTGGCACATCAGCATTCTAAGTATGTGTGTCGTCCACGTTGGGGATGCTGTTCTTCAACACCGCGACGAATTATTCGAGATAGCCGAATATTTGCAGCGTAAATGCAAAGGAATCCCAGCGGTGCACGTCTCCAACTTCATACACCACTTGTTGCTGAATTGCACATTGACCTACACGTGTGATCACGGTCTATTTGAAAAGCCGGACCCAGCTGGAGCCGATACCTGGGGAAAGATTTATCCACCGGGCGAGCTGACGATCAATTGGCATAAGCCATCGCGCGAAGAGATTGAATTTTCTGTCAAACTATTCGAGTCTCAGGCCGGTGGGGCTGTCAAGGCCTTGAGATCTCTGACCACTGACTCGTCTGACATAAAACGTGATGGCATTGGAAAAGAATGGTCTGATGAAGTCACTCGGAACTTGGTGCTTCTTCGCCTTGCTATATCGGGAGTATCCGTCCTTTTTGACCCCGAATATGTGCCTGAGGGGCGTCTTTGGCAAAAGCCCAATGATCCCGATTCCGATGATGGGGAGGGCGACACTGGCCTTGGTGAATCTGATCTGGAAGAGTCTGCAGCTACACGGAAGTATGAATCTGGCTATCCCTTTGCTACTCGCGAGGATCCTGTATATCGACGCGTCCATTCTCTTCGAGATGAGATCGGGCGAAGTTTCCACGAAGTCCATCAATTTTTGACTTCAAAACAAGAGGATGACGTCGCCTGTTTCAATGCTTTGTACACTGTACGTGTCCTAGATCATCTTCACCAGAAGTATTGCTAACCTCTCAGGCATATCGTGCATGGTTTGTCGATGTCGGGCTTGAACGGTCATCCCATATTTTGGAAAGAGTGAATCGTCTGTTCAACTCCGATGTGTCATCTTTCAAAGTCAGCGGATTACGGAAGCAGTATCCACGACCACTGCTTCTTCGCCGGGCGCTCCTTTACCACATCCGACGCTTACGGTACAACGCCAGTCCTCGTCCATTGTCGGAGTTGGACCGTCTCTTGCTTCTCGACCTAGCGCAATCCTGTGTTTCACTCTATCCGGATATTCGACGACATGCACAGAGTGCCGGGGAATCCGCGACAAAGGTTATGGTCGGATCCCGCCCACTGGTCATTCCTCCGCTTCTCGAAGCTTATGAAAAGGCACTCAAAGATGATGACCTTCGGCGGATTAAGGGCGCCATGTATACACTTCTCTATGGGAACCTGAGTAGCACGGCAGGTCGCAACTGGAATTTTGCGCCAACCTTGATCAGATGCTTCATTGCTTCTAGTACCTTGGATAAACCATCAATCCAAAGACTCGCCAGTGGAGCAGTGTACCATGTCATTGACTTTGGCAGACCCATCGAGCCTATAATAATACTTGATGAGTCGACAGTGCGCGCCATTGCTCCAAACGAGGATCTACTCGGACTCATTGCCCAAAAGAGGGATCGCATGGAACGTAAAAGGGACAAAATAGAGTCCAAGAAGGCAGCCCTAGCTGTTGAGTTGGTGGAGCTTGCTCGCACATCCCATTGGAAAACAGCAACACGAGCCGCCACTGTTGCGGTGAATATGGCGCTCCGGTTTGACACAATTGCTCCAGAGGGACTCTATGATCTTGCAACTGTGGGTACTGTGGATCAGCATCCCGGTTTGCGAGGATTGTATTCGGGAGCTTTGGTTGCTGTAAGCTATTCCATCGTCCATGAAGTGTCCTCGTGATGTTAACATTGCCTAGCTTTTCTGCCTTATCGAGTTCCGAGTCATGTGCGATCACAAATATGCAAATATGCTGACAGAAACAATCAAAGTTCCTCACAAACTGGAGATTCAGCCCGATGTGGATGATCCGCAGTGGACCGAGAAATTTCTTGCCAGTTTCGCCCAGCCTGCCACTGATTACTTTGTGGATCTCGAATCTGCAGGTTGGCTTGCCTGGGGTCGTAAGTTCCCGGCTTATAAGGCCAATCCTACGACAGGGTATGAGTATGATGAGGTTGAGAAGAAGGCCCGTGAGCGTATCGGTAGCCACATGGACAGAAAGTGGTTTAACTCATTCTTCGGGTTTATGAAGCAAGAACCAAGAGAAGGCGCCTCTGATCGATTCAGAATGACAACCATCATGCTGCTTCGATACGCCTTCAGCTTGGTGCGTGATGGCATCGCTCCTACGACCATTGAAGAGATTCAGGCCGAATTCAAAGATGTTCTTGGTGATGGTAGTGACAAGCATCAGAACCGGGCCGCGGCGGAGATACTCGGAGCGTTTGTGATCGCTTATCGTGGCTCAACAGTACCTGCTGACAGAGAGCGCATGTGGGAGTTTGCTTTCCCCGTCATCAAGGACATATTCCAAGACGGTATAACCCCGGATAATTCGTCTCACTGGGCTTCATTT
This sequence comes from Ascodesmis nigricans, assembly GCA_004786065.1. Classification (NCBI taxonomy): domain Eukaryota; kingdom Fungi; phylum Ascomycota; class Pezizomycetes; order Pezizales; family Ascodesmidaceae; genus Ascodesmis; species Ascodesmis nigricans. The sequence continues at coordinate 188,662 of ML220155.1, read as the reverse complement.
CTCCATCTACTCTTTGTAAGCAACTCTTGTCGAAGCTGGTTCATGGTACTGACGTATTGGTAGACTGGAAGTGATCCTCGAAGAGCATGGCCAATTCTGGAATGGCTCGCCTCTTTTAGATTGGATATGAACTCTAATGCTGCATTCAAAGAAAGCTCCAAGATTCAGCTTTTGCAGCAGGTCGTTTGCGATGCTGGATGGCATTTCCAACTGGAGGATCCCATAATCGCGGACTTTATCCAACATATCGATCATCCGTACAAAGGTGGGAATCATTTCTCCTATTTCAGTATGGTTTCTAACGGCTCTAGGTGTCCGCGAGGCTGTAGGCGCTGCCCTTGGAGCGCTGCACCGGACAAAACATCATGTCTCCTACCGCGACGTTGCAACACTGATGGATATACAATCACGAGCCTCGCCGATTGGTGAGAGACCGTATCGCGCAACTGAAAAGTTTGTTCAAACTATGACTGAAATATTCGATCGCATTGAGCAATGGAGGCAGGCTCGAACACCGGGACAACAAGCTCAGTCTTCGTACACCATGGCTTGCAAGACGGTCCTTTTATGGATTGATGGTGCGCTGTCTTCTTACGAATGCACACAACTTGCGCCTTTTTTTGCCAACATGTTCATGCCCCAGATGCTCCACATGATGGACGTCAAGGAAGACCCTGAGCTCATGTCACTCGCATACCACGTCTTCAGACAGTTGCCTAATGTCCCTCTCCCCATCGGCGAGGACTCTGACTTTATTGAAGCGCTGATCAAAATTGGAACCACATCATCTTTCTGGCATCAGCGCCTCAGAGTCTTGATTAACATTCAGGTTGTCTACTTCCGCCGGCTCTTTCTTATCTCTCGAAAGCACCAGCAGCAGCTCTTCAGCGCGGTATCTGACATGCTTGTTGATACTCAAATGGAAGTTCGGATGGGTGCCGCTGCGACGTTGTCGGGAATGATCAGATGTTCTCCTGTCCGCCTGCGCGACAGTGTTCTTCAAGAGCTCAAGCAAAAGTTTACGGACCTACTCTACTCTAACCCACTCCCGAAACGCTCTCCTGCCGGGACTCCAACACCAGGCTACAACCGAACCACTCTCTCAAGACATGCGGCGGTTTTGGGACTGGGTGCACTTGTCCAAGCCTTCCCTTATGCTTCACCGCCGCCGTTGTGGCTACCGGAAGTCCTAGCGACTCTTGCTACCAAGGCCGCCGGGGATCCAGGCATGGTTGGAACCAGTGTAAAGGGTGTTTTGGCGGAATTCAAGAAGACGAGACAGGATACATGGCATGTTGATGTTAAGGCGAGTACAACACTTACATTTCGGGGATTCTCGCTAACTTCCTTGATAGGCCTTCAGCATGGAACAGCTCGAGGACTTGGAGGGCGTGTTGTGGAAGAGTTACTTTGCTTGAGGTCGGCGTTTGGTGTAGGCAGGGGTGGTTTTATTTCTCTAGTTTTAGTGGTTGTGTTTGGACGTGGTGGAACGGATGATGCGTGTCTAGAGTCGGATACTGTAGTGATTGTGCAATAGATTGTTTCATGATACCATGGTAGTGTCCATGTTTTGTGTTGTCTGATTGATTCTGCGGTGAACATGAAACGGCAACCAGTGTTAGGTCAAGTCAAATCTTTTATGTCAGCGCTGCTACCAAGCTCAAACTAATCAATAGTGTATCAGCACAGAGAATCAAATCCTCATGACTGTATCTATGATAAATGTCTCTTTAGACATATCCACTCATCAAATATCACACCCCCACCATGTTTCTCGACAACTCTCCTCTCTCTTGATTCCATGCGCTCCACAGCCTCACCTCATCTCCACCACCATAGTATGCTCTTCCCTTCATGCCGTCTCCATAGCGTATCCCCAATGCCAGCATTACACTCACCACCCACCACCCACCACAGCAGGATACTATAACTCATCGAATTCTACTGATGATAGTGTTCCATCGACTTCAGCACGACTCCTCCAGCAGTACAATACCCCAGACCCAGACCCAATACCTACACCGCCTCCATCCAGTGTGGAAAACGAACCCCGGTATCAGCGTCACCACGAGGGAGTAGAATACAGTTCTAACATTACCCTCGATCTCCAGAAGTTATCCTGCGAGCCATTATTCATCATGGAAGCCGCAATCTTTACTAGGTTCACCACAGAGCACCACACCAACCGCGCATGTGCGACTATCAGTAAATCATATTTGGGGCACGAAATACGGTATACGGTATACGGTGTTTTCCCGGCTTCATCCTCGTGGTCATGTTGCTGATCATGCACTATCACGCATCTATTGGTATATAATATATACTTTATCTGTCGTAATGGAAACCGAATTCGCTGTCGTCCACATCTCTGCGAAGAAAGTAGAGAACGTGGAATGTGTGGAGTATGTACAGTAGGTTTAGCAAAATCTCCCATCATCGGCTCCGCATCGATGCCCACGAAACGAGCAGAACCCTAGTTACTTAGATACAGCCCACGCGGACCTATTCAACGTCGATTCGCTGGTAGATGGTGGGTGTCAATGTGGATGTGGAGGTAACTGTGGGTGCTGGATGTGGATGGCCGGTGTCGGACTATTGCTGCCTGCACTGTTCTGTGGGAACAGGGTGGTCTAATAACTCTACTCGTCATACACCATAATCATGACGAGATCACAGATGATACGGCAGCGAGGAATTGGATTCCCGTAGAAAACCATTCATCTGGCCATGGTGAGTTCTTTTGAGTCGGGGCGAGTCGACAAAATTTGAAGTATAGTAGGAACTACCGATCATAATCTATGTAGTATCTGGACTAATTATGATACCATCAGGATGCAGAGTACTCTACTGGCACGATATCATATCATATCCAATCAGAGCAGCTGTTTTGCTCTCTCAAGATCTCTCGAGGCCTCAGTATCTCTCATGGAGTCCGTCTCTCATCCTCAATCCGCTGACAATTGAGTCCTCAACAACTACCATACCAGCTAGCGGACCTTTTCGTCCTGCATCATCTATAATCCATCACTCCCAATTCCATCCACCTAGGCGTCCTCTCAACTTGCTGCAACCCCATTATCGGTGTCTCCGACCTCCCTTCCCCTCCTCTCACTTTTCCACCATCTTCCATCTTCCATCTTCCATCTTCCATCTTCCATCTTCCATCTTGCCTATGTACAATTACTAGTACATATCTCCCTCCGCTCTCTCCCCGGCTCGGAGCAAAAAAAAATTTGTTCAGCTATGGTTGTGGGGCCGCGATGAGATTTTCACAGCGGCACCTTCCATGTTGGTTGTCGGTAGAGTCGGTAGGGTTCGCTGGAGTGGGGCTGTCGTTGGGGGGATCGACGATGGTGGCAGCGAGCGGGGTGGGGGAGCCGGCGGGCGGGGGAGGGAACAGCGGGAGCTGGGCGAGTTTGCGATGCGATACTACCCTGCGACGAGTCGACTCGACTGACACAGCTGCAGCAGCATCAACACAACCATCATCATCACCACCCATCACCACCCATCACCATCTGTCGGATTCTCTCCAAATCGCCCCTTGCGCGCCACTAACAGTGAACCCAACCCAATACCCTCCCACGCCGCAGAAAGCCTCGACCCAGGTCTACCCCACGTTCTAGACCCTTCTAGCTCTTCTAGCGCGCCGTAGCGTCCCGCAGTCGGTTCGGGATTCCGGGATGCCGGTCGGTCGGGGGTGGTCACGGGGTCGAGGACGGGGGATGCCGACCGAAGGACACCGTAGCTTGTGTCGGTGCGCGACCTCAACGATCAACAATACAGCTGGCGAAAAGTCACCACATTGCTGGACAGTGGGTCGCGGTTTCTCAATGAGACGAGACGCATCGCTTCAACTGCGTTACGTAAAACACTTCTCCATGCTCACCACATGACCACCCTTCACCATTCCACCATCGCCTCGCGCAGACCAGACCACACCAGGTCGGGGTATCGAAGGAAACGAGAGACATGGTGGTCAGGCACAGATGATGTTCCCGCACGGCAGCTCACTGCACACGTCTCCTGGACGGGTGGCTGTTTCGCAGCTTTCGCCTCGTTGTGGTGATGCGGGTGATGCGATGTGATGTGTTGTCCCAACCTGCTTCTCTCGTTGTCCAGATGGGAGGGCGGGGAAGGTTGTAAAGGCTGTAGTGATGCGCAGCCTTCCTCGAGCAGGCAGAGTTGTCGTTCACCATATCCAACCATCATCTTCATACTCCATCATGCTCCATCATCACCGTCACTCTCCCTCCGTCCATGATCAGATTTGTCCGTGTCGAGGCGGAGTCCGGTCGGGGTTTCGATCGAGTGCGATATTCCGTGAGTGTTGCGCTGCCGACAAGACGAGGACGAAACAACCGTGGCTGTCGAGATCGAATCGAAAGCGGCATAACGACGATGAGGGAGGTACCGGTATCGAAGGGAGACAAGTCCACCCATAATGAAGGGCGAGCTCAGATCTCTTATATACACCGACAGCTCGATAGGAGATATAGATAACCTCGCATGCTTCTACGGCTACGGAATTATTCCTTATCTCTGGAGTCTGGGAGTTCGGCGAGTTGGAGATGTGTGTGAGGAGCACCCGCAAAACTCACCACGGCTGGATTCTCGGAGTGCTGCGCTGCACCGCACCAAAGAACTCCCAGAGTCCGGAGTGAGGTCATGCGTCAGCCCAGTCAGCTGCGAGGATGTGTGGTGAGACAGATGCAGTTCCAGGCTCCAGGGGCAAAATCCGGAGACGCAGACGGGAGCTTGCCACAGCACTGGAGGCCGCGGAGATGGGTGAGTGCGTCATGGGCTCGGGGAGTTGTGTCAATGCGAGGTGGGTGGTGGAATTGGGGTGGTGGGTGGTGGGTGATGGGTGGTGGGTGGTGGGTGGATTGGATAAGGGATGATGGATTGGGTGATGGAAGGCTACAGAGAAATGATAGAGACTATGATGACGACGATGATGATGATGATGATGATGATGATGATGATGATGATCATGGAGAACAGCGACTTGGAGGATGGAGGTTGGGTGCTGTTCTGTGCTGGTGATGAACCCTGGGGAGGTGCGCACGTGGGCAGTCTCGCGGACCCAAGAGGGAGGACAATGCGATGCCGATCGGCCGGTGTGACGCTGCTGTTGGCCGTTGGAGAGGGAGAGGGAAGAGAACGACAGCCAACATGAAAGAGAAAAAAAGATGGGAGTAGAAATATTGAACGCAACCGTAATGCTGAGCATGGAAGCTTCATTAAACCCTCCAATCACAGTCCTCAATGCTTACTCGAGAAAATCTCTGCAATGGTTGTCGCCATCTCGATGACTCTGACCAACTCGCACGCCCACAGTTCATCACCCGCTAACGACCGTCCAGCAGCCGCCTCAAAACCAACCAGTCCGCGCTCGCTCCCCAACTTGACGACTGAGCAACCACCTGCCAACCCATCCCCCCATTCACCCCCATCCCCCACCCTCCTCGTCTTGTCCACCTCTTACCCAATCGTACGTTCGTCGACACAATCCACCTGCCTCCAATTCAACCCAGACAGCAATCTCACACGCACTCACACCCCTCCCCGCCCCCATCGTGAGACTCTCCACACCACAGCCTTACGTTACTCGCTCCTTTTGCTTCGAGCATCGGCCACCCCCTCTCGCCTGCTCTTAAACTACCCAGTCCCCCGACTCCGTCATGCCGCAACACATTACGCAACTCCTCACGGAAGACCATTCCACCACTCCCCAGTCCTTCTGCATCTGCGAGCCCAGTCCGCCCTCCCCGAACACCCTCGAGAAACACTTTTGCCTCCCTCTTCCAAACTCAAACTTCAACAGACAGATGCCAGCAGCAATACAGAGTCGTCCAACCTCCTCCCAGAAATCGTATGCCCCGTTCGAACTCCTCCCCGTTGAACTGTTTGGTAAGACAGGCTGTCAGTGGTGCTGCGGACTCGGCTGACATTTCTAGATCAAATCATTCCACGTCTGGCCGTTGACCAGCCCATCAATGGGTACACTCCCCGGAACAAGGACCTTGCCTCCTGTCTCCTCGTGTCCCGAACCTTTTATCGAATGACGCTCTCCACCCTCTACGCCCGTGTCTCCTTTCCCCACTCGACCGTCTACTCCAAGTTTCTCAGCCACATCAACAAGTACCCTGAGCTGGGCAGGTTGGTGAAGCGGCTGGACTTTTCGCAGTTCACGTCCATTGGGCTGGGCCGTACAAGGAAGATGAACTACGAAATACAAAAGTTGACATCCAATACTCTGCTCCAGTGCCTGAACCTTACCGTCTATCTGAGAGAGTTCCTGGCCGCAGAGTCCATTGAAGAAGATGTCGATTATCAAGTGCTCGAGAAGCTGTTCTGTGACCTGTCGCATCTGCAGGCCGTCGATTTCTGCGCCTCTACTGCATCCCCATTTGCCAAAGGCCTCACCGAGGTTCTGTCTGCAAATAACCCAAAGCTCCCCGAAATGTTGAACCTCAAGCGGGTGGGCCTGCACGGCTGCAGTATCCTTCCTCCCACTGTCTTTGCTACGCTGCTGCCACGGCTGCCGCGGCTCACTCACCTCGACCTTACCCACACCCAAGTGACTGATGAATCTCTGCTCGCCATCCCGCACTCAGCCCGCCTGACTCATCTCTCCATCTCCAAGTGCAACAAGCTCCACGGGCCTGCCGTGGTAGACTTTTTGCTCAATCACCCGGCCGCGAGAAACCTGGTCTACCTCAACATTCACTATGATACCAGCCGCTACCGTCTCTTGTCCACCGCAGACGTGGATGAGCTCCTCCCAGGCCTCCCCACCACTCTCCGTTCCTTGAACCTCAACGGCGCAAAAATCACCTCCGACCACATGCCGCACCTCCGTCGCCTTGCAACCCACCTCGAAGAACTCTCCCTCGGCGGCGCCGACCTCTCCATGGACGACCTCAACACCCTCATCCGCGGCGAGCCCCGCGAAGACGACAAGCCGTCAGACCACCACTCAACCCTCGTCTACCTCGGCCTCACCAATGTCGCCTCCGTCACCCCTAACGCCATCATCTTTCCTGAAACCTGCGCTCTCGTCCACCCCGACTCCTTCCCGCTCCAGGTACTGGAATTCAGCGACAAGATCCTCGACGGGCTCAAGGACCGGCCAGTAGCAAGCAAGAAGCTCGGCTGGGTAGTAAAGACGCAGCAACGGCGGGGATGGTACGTGAGAGCCAACTCGGGAACCCTCCCAGGTGGCGAGAATTATAAAAAGGCCCTGGAAATGGATGATGGCCAGCGCGCATGGAAGATGGGCGGGAAGTGGTGGGGCACGAGGAAGGTGCCTGTCGCCGAGGGGGAGGTACTTGGGATCTATGGGTATTATGCGTTTGGGTATTGAGGTGGTGTTGATTCCCCCAGCGTTTGTGACTATGGAGGGAGTGGAGACGGAAGACGGGGTTTCCTATGTTACGGCAATCATCATCATCATCATCATCGGTTGAGCGATTATGTTATTTGTTTTGTTTTTTTGGCTACTTTTGTTTGCAAAGGGCGATGCTTCTGGTTATGGCTTCTGGGTATAGCGAGGAGTTGTTGGGCTGGATTGGGATTGGGATTTGGCTTCATTCCGACCAGCTGAGCTGAGCTGACTCGTTCCTGCATTTCGGTTTTGCTTTTTGTTTCAGTTTGTTTGTTTTGGCTCTGTGTTGGTTTTCGCGGGCTTTATGCATGATGGATGGGTATCGGTAATGATGTTTGTTTGTTTTTGTATTTTTTTGGCTTCGGTTTGGGGGCATGCGGGAGTCGGTGTTGGTGTGTATGGAGCTTCTTGCTTTGCGCTTTCGGTGTGTGGTATGTTTCTTTTTTCTTTTCTGTTCTTGTACATAGTATCATTATTATTATTTACTACATGAGGATGATCGGTGCTGTTGTTCATCGTTGTTGCCGTTATGTGATTATCGTGGGTGCATCACTTTATGATCCTCAGCAGAGCATGGAGGACGAACAAGACGAACAAAAAGAGCCAACTGTGTCCGCCAACGCCCCAACGCCCCGAACGAAACGAAAAGAAACATCCCTCGCAAAAAGTAATCGGCACATAGCCATAGGTTACTCTACTCTCGCCGGCTGACTCAGACTCGGAGTCAGGGTGCCGGAAGGTAGAGGATGATGGGGTAGGGATTATGGAAATGAACTCATGAGCAGATGAGAGATGGTGGATGGATAGATGGGACACGGTTGGAGAGTAAACTGTACAGTATAGCTACACCTACTCGGCGGAGTAGGTTGCGTGGGGGGATGTTGTGTGGTGTGGTGTGGTGTGGGTTTGGCGGGTAGGTTCTGGGTGATGGAATAGGAGATGACGATGGAGATTGGGGCCTCGAGACTGAAGGTAGCGCTGGAGCTGTAAATACGATCTATCTATATGTACGAGTACCAGCAGCAGAAGTGGATTATAGTACTGGTGGGTGAGGTTTGGTGATATGGGTGATGTGGGTGATATCCCATGATCAGTTCGACTCCATGTACTCGAGCATCCTACTGTTGTACTCAACGTGGCGGTGCTGCTCATGTGTGAGTTCTACTCTTAGAGTAGTAAGAGGCTTGACGACTGGTGCGGAGGAGGGGAAGAGGAGAGGTGTTGTGTTGTATTGTGTTGTGTTGTGTTATGTAGTGACCCGCCGCGGCGAGCAATAAATAGATATAGATATATCGATACTCCCCGTACCGATACCGGTAGACGCCGACTCTACCGCTCACTGCAACTAATAACGAAACCACGGTGTAGTAGAGTACCATACACCCGTTGGAGCTGTTTGCGCGTGGTTCGTGCGAGCTGGGGGGTGGGAGTGGAGAGTATTGCGAACGGAAACTTGAAGACTTGACTTCCATTTTCACGGGAAATGTAAGGATTGAAGTGGAGTAATCGCGTCGAGTCTCTCAACTCCCAAATCTCGAATATCTCACCAAAAAATACATACGCACACCGGTATTCGATTCCATTCGAGGCTCGCCGCGGGTCTGGGCTAGACACAACCGGTATCCTGTAGTGCACCGTGCCAGTGGCTCAAAAGGGCCGCATGTTATCGTGCCATGTTGAAGATTGCAGATTGGAGCTCAGGAAGATACTATCCGGGGGAAAGATCACAAGAATCGGCCGTATCAATAACTAGTAACACTGATAACGATGACGGGAAACAGGGTTCTTGGCTTTGTAAACTACCGTAAGTGGGCGTAAGGATGTGTAAGGGCTGACTGACTGGTGGTTAAGATGCACTCGGGCTGTTGATGTTCCGTGGTGTGAGGGGTGTTAGGGTTACCCTAAGATGGCAAGCACCGAGCACACACACACGGGTACTAGTACTACATATCTGGATGGTAGAGGAGAGCGGGTTGGAAGGGGGTTTGATTGTACTATAACGTCGGTGGGGGGTGAGGTTGGTCATGATGGCATCAGTGGGCACAACATTACAGCTCCGCAGCCTCTCCACCCAAGTTTCACCACCCCTACCATTGCAACTACTGTACAATCCATCGCGCTGTATTGTTGAACAGCACTGTGGTAAGCTTTAATACCAAACAAATCATTGTAAATAGCGAAGATTGAGTAACATGAGTACAGAATACACGTGGTATTACTCCTTTGCCTTCAGCTAAGGAGAACCCAGCCACTTCTCAAGCAATCAGAGACCCAGCGGCAGCTCCAACGCTAAAGATTTCTGCAGTTTCCCCAGTGATACTGAATCACGCAGCACCGCCGCGGCCATGTATTGCCTCTGCTGTGGAGGATACCATTATCTCTGAGGGTTTTGAGAATGGTAAATATGTTACCGGCGCCGCCACATCTATTGAGACTAACATCTTTGTCACAGCGATAATCCTCGGAAACTCCAGCGGTTCCCCACCGGCAACTATGGGAAACTCCAGTACCATCGCTATACAAAGCTCTATGCATCGAACTTCCACTGCAGTGAAATCCAAATCCTCAATACATCTATCTTTTTGCAGATTTCCGCCACGTTCGTTGGCACAACTAACATGCCTACCGCCTCCACTTCTACCTCAAAATTACGTACGAAACGGCAGGCACCGCATCGAGGGAACTTCAATCTCGGGCGAAAGGTCAGGTTAATGTTGCCAATTTGGATTATGAGACGCGAATACAAAAGGACATACAGGAGGTACCAGAGCATCAGGATGCAAAGATCAAGCATATTGCAATTGCAAATCTGGTGTGTTGTAGTGCTCTTACCAACAGACTTGAGGGACACACACGACCAGTTCATGAAGCCCACGTTGGTTAACAGCGCTTAACCGCAACACAAAAGCAAACCCTTGAAGAATGGATCCGCCAGCGTGCACGAATTTCGTTCTGGGCCTCTCCGAAAGAGATCGGAGCAAAGGCTTATCAGTTGAGGCGTGATGGAGGATATCCCAATCCACACCTTCATGGTCATTGGGTTACAGATTCACTTGAGCGTAAGTATGTGAAACCAGATGATCCACTGAAAAACAAAGCGCAATGAAGCGTGGATAGTTGTCAAGTTAACGCGATGACCGCTTCTATGATTAAGTTGGAGCGGTTTGTCAGCTTTTCCGAACTGCTCGGACAGCGGCGGTTTGCACCAGATGATATGTGGGATTTCGATGAGAAAGGATTCATAATTGAAGCCATATCGGCTGGTGGACACCGCATTCCGGCTTTCTACATCGCACCGGGTATCGTTCACACATACAGTACTTACGAGTTCAAAAATCCGATTGACAACGATACTGCATTACCAAAATCCTCCAATGGATGGTCCCCCGATGAGCTCACCCTTCACTGGCTTAAGCATTTTGACAATCATGCACAACAATCTTCTCCCGGGGCAGCAAGACTCTAGATCTGTGATAATCATAATTCGCATTGCACCTTCGAGTTTCGTGAGTACCGTTTACAACACAATATTGAGATTTTTTTTTTTTTTTCCGTCCCATGCAACACATATTCTGCCACATCTTGAAGTTGGAGTGTTTTCTGCTTTGGATCGTTATTATTGTCAGGAGGTTGACCAGTTTGCTCAAGTCCATATTCTCGGCAGACCATCCGCGCGCTTGTTGTCACAGCTGCGGAGTTGAAGAGCTCACGCCGGGCCCGTAATGCTGAAGAAGAGAGAAAAGGTCAAGAGCACGGGGATGGGCGTGGAAATCAAAAGCGAACCCGTAATTAAGGCGAAAGTCCTACTTCCACTCGAAAGAGATCCAAAGCGAGGACAAGATGCTTCGCACCCGGGGGTTGGATCCCCATTCAGAAGAATCAGATTCAGATACCATTCACCCATATGACTCCGAGATTGAGGACCAGATTAGGTTAACTGAAGTGGAAGATTCACTGGACGAAAGCAACTGAGTGGAGGGCGATAAGGTAGGTAGCAAGTGGAAAGACAGCGAGCTCACTGACTGAAAGTAGGAACCCTAAGTCTCCAGGTAGAGGTTGCTCAAAAGTATTCTTTTTTTGTATTTTACAGTCTTGTTTTGTGGCCGAGTACAAGATACTTGGGCTTATGAGTTACTCTTCGTTGGAAAATTCCTTCAAGTTTGAACCGGTAGCATAATAGTACCTGCGGATCAATTCATGAAGGGGTGATGAGTTGGGTAGGCGCGCAACCATCACCGCCCGAAGTGCCCACCAATGCCATCATGACCAACCTCACCCCCCACTGACGTTATAGATCTCCTGGTATGCGCTTGGTGTGATTCAAAAGTTACATATTGTGAAAATATTGTGTCTCTTCGGTGTAGGTGTCGTCTGTGAACCCCTGGTATCGTTTCTCCCATCCACTGCTCTCATCTCCCCTCCTCGATTACAGCTGTTTTGGTGATGCTTGGTGGGGATGGTGATCCAGCTTACTTGTATCATGTAAGAGAGTTTATATTGACTGTGGTTCCGCCGCTTAACCTATTCTTGTTGGTACCTCCCGTTTCTCGTCCTATCCCCCCACTGGGACATGTATACACCTGCACTAGGTACTAGTACAGAGCAATAACCGAGTTTGGCCTACGAAGTCATGGTTGCTGGTGATGGCGATGGCCAGTGAAGTGGGAGATGGTGTCTACGAGTGCGGGATCCGTGAACACGCATCTACAGCGCGAAAGAGGGATTCCGGGTATGGGACTGGAGAGGATATGGAGATGCTGGGTAGATTTGGAGTAGGTTGGCCGGGGTTGGAGAAGTGGAGTTTTACTCACAGATTATCACTGGGTGCTCGTATCCAGCATCACCGGGTTGGCATATTTTGAGTACTCAGTACTGTAGATTCCTTTCCACCGGCAGTGTCCCAGAAAATGGTGAGCATAAAGTAGCGTCATGGGGGAGGTTACACGATATGACGGAGACCAGAGGTACTATAACTAATAGATAATGGGTATTGAATTTCTTCTATCAATGTAATGTAACGAAATGTAACACAATGTAAAGCAACGATCTATCCTCCAAGTCGTCCTCAAAGCCCCAGTCTATTCCGTCAGAATACTTCTACACCAAATCCCCCTCTCCTGAACTCCAACCCACATCCACCAACCCTTCACCTACCAACTCACCAACCCCCTCCCCCTATCAAACCCTCCCCTCACCATCTCCTCCTCCACCCCGCGCTCCCCCAACACCCACCCCACAATCCCCTCCACATCCCGCGGCTTCACCCTCGCCAACCACACCCCCTTCCCAACCTCCCCATTCCCGTCCTTCTGGTAGACGATACAATTCGCGGCAAACTTATGCCCACCAACATGATTCACAAACAGCACCTTCACGCCGCCCTCCCGCCAATCTGTCAGATCGCGCCATAACCCACGCGGGGAGAGGTGCCGCTCAAACTCTTTGCGCAGGATTGGGGCGGAGATGCCGCAGCGCGCGTCGCGGCGGCGGTGGGAGCAGAGGAGGATGAGGGTTTGGTGGGGGAAGGGGCGGAACGTGATGTGTGGTGGTGGAGCGGGGGTCGTTGCCGTCGTCGTGGAGGTAGACTCGGGAGGTGAGGAATCAGAGGAAAGAAGTGGCTCATCACACCCCGGACCCGCCTCCAGATGCCGAACCACCCATTCCGCATCCGTCTCCCTCACACCGCTCGCAACCTCGAATCCCGGAACCATAACGACCGTTGCACCGTCTTCATCATCATCAACGTGCATATTACTCGCCGAGATCATGATCCTCCCTTCCCCCTTCTTCTCCTTCTTCCCTTTGTCCTTGTCCTTATCCTTTTCACCCCCCTTCCCGGAAACAACATCTACAAGCTTCTCGATCTTCTCCCTCACGCCACCGTCAACAACCCGCTTCACACCCGCCATCACGCTCCCCTCGATATCCTCCACATCCCGGATCCAGTCGTCCTGGCCGGTCGCAACAATGAGATGCGAGCGCCACGCTTTTACGTTGCCCCATAGCGGTTCTTCCGTGTCAATGCCGATTTTTTCGAAGGCGCGTGGGTAGGAGGGGCAGGCTGCGCAGTCGTGAGTGCAGTCTTTTTTGTCGTTGGAGGAGGAGGGAGGAGGGGGTGGTTGGGGGAAGAGGGCGGCAGCGGTAGGCGCGGTCGTGGATTTGCCTGGGGCGGTGGGGGTGGGTTCGGGGGTGGTGGACGATGCCTCAGAGGAATTGGGGTCAGGGGTGGTGGTGAGGAGCCGGTTGAAAAGTGCTGCGAGCGGCATGGCGGTGATCCCGCTGGTGGTGGGGGTTATCGGGGGATCTGATATCAGTGGGTGGTGAAGTGAGGTGAGATGAGATGAGATGGGGAGGAAGGATGCAGACACGACAACGACGACGACTTTTCACGCGTTGACTCTCGCGGAGAAGGAGCAAGGATACAATCTCCTTAAGTATCGGAATTACGGCTTGAGCCGTCGTATTCCAAAAACAATACCTAAATGCTGACGAATGCCAGCATGCACGGTAACTAATCATGGAGTGACGACGATGACGAGGTTGAATCCGTATATCCGATGTCGCGTTGACGCTCACTCTAACTATCGTCAGCGACCGCCCAATAAGAATATACGAGTAGTTACACTCGCGTCAGAGTAGCATGCAATGTAATCATGAAAATTACGACGACCACCAGTTTTGTGCACAACAATTCAAAAGTATAGTACTAACAAGATCGAGACGCGACGTCTCCCATCATCACTCAATAACACCCCACTGCATATTTCCTTCCCGATATCATGACTCACCACGCCGTGGCTATTCCATCCACCAGTACTCTCACCTTACGCACCCACCAATCCCGTCTGTCCCTCACCCACTCTCCAGAGCCCCATCTCCCAAATCCTTCCCAAGTCTAATCAAATCTCCACGCTCTTGCCCATTCCCCGACCCAAGCCCAGCCCAGCTCCGAACCCCGTTCAAATCCCACACCGCAGCCCCTCCTCTCTCATGAATCCGGATCCACTACGCAGTCACGTCCGAGTCACATGTAACCATATGCATCCTTGATGACTTCTCCAGGCCGCGGGCCAACATTAATTGCTCTGGTCTGTGGTACACCATATCCCCCATATCGGATACCGTACACAGTGCTATACACGGAACAGCCTGATATTTTGGTTCATCTCTATAGATGTGAAAACCTCCACAACCACCGCGCCGAGTTTCGAAACCGAGAGATGAGGAGGCGATCATCTCCCGCCACTTCTCATGAGATAATATTGGCACTGTTTCGTCCTCGCGTCCTTCGACGTCACGTGAATTGGTGTGATGGACCTCTGCTTTGGACTGTCTGCCATTCCTCTCCGACTATGGCGTAGGCCACTATGTTCCTTAGGTCGGAAGCGGAGGACTGTGGATTCATACAGAGAATGTTAGTCGCTGGCGGCGAATGGCGGATCTGCTTGCACTGGTGACTCGACCAACGGACAGACAGACAGATGGTAACAAAACCGGCAACATCGACAGCTGAAAACGGGGCCTATCGTTACCGGCTCTGAATAGCCACGGGGCGCCACCGAGTTGTTCATTTCCGCCCGATCAGTCCGCCATTTCTCTTGATCCACCATTTCGCTGCCCCGAGGCAGGGGCTGAGAATCTAAATCTACATCACCGTTAATGACTTGTGTTTTGTTAGTTTACGGATTTGACTTACTGATGTTGGAGGTTTGATTGTTCTCGCGGTGTAATAGGTGTAGTCATTTGCGAGGTGTCTGTTGGTGCTCAGGAAGACTACCCACCGCCCGCCATCCATCACCGCACACAACATCATGAAAGCCAGGCCATTGCTGTACCCAGCGTTTCACAATGCTGCCATAGGCCTGACTTTTCGGCCGAGTGAAATGGTGCTGTGGATAGTTGTTGTTTCCCACGGTGGGAAGATTATGGCGTCGTATGTGAGGTGGGTTGATGGGTATCCCGCTACTCGTGTACTGTTGTAGGCTTGTCTGGAACGTTGTGAGTGCTGGATCGAGCGGGATGTGATGGGTGGTTTACCTGGATGTGCAGAGTGGAACTTCTGAGTGTAGGGTTGTTGCGGTAAACAGAACATTGTGGTGGTTTGGGATTGTTGTGAATGCTTCCGAACTGGTTTGTTGAGTAGAGTGACGAAGATGGAGAAGAGATCAAGGCAAGGCAGCTCGCAACCAGTTCGCGGAGTGGAGTGGATCAAAGAAGATGACGCCTGCCGGATGGAACGAGGCAACCGGCATCCCAATGCAACTCACATGACACAACTATGATTCCTCACACCCAATTAATCCCATTTCCCATCTCCTTCGGAACCCACTGCATGACGGCACCCGATCTCCTCAGCAGCCGCTCAGGAACTCATACGACATTCGTCTTCCCTGATTCGATGCAAATGTCGTCGTGGTTTTGTATGTGCGTATGTGAGTGCGGCTCACGGCGGACCGACGGATGGAGGCCCAGTGACGCCGGGATATGCGCATCGGGAGTCTGCAAGATGGCGGGGCTGTGGTTGATCTTTTTCTGGCACGTCGAGAGAGAGAGAGGGAGAGAGAGAGATAGGTATCTATCATGAGTGAGTGTAAACCGAGGACTCTCACGGGCACTGAAACACGGAGGGACGAGGTAGGGCTGATACGTGAAAAGATAGAGTGCTTAGAATCGGCTTGGGGGGGGAGTGGTGGCAGGAAGAAACCGGGAGGGCGGATAATCCCGCAGACCAGGCGGGGCATCGCGAGGAGGTGAGAAGGAAGATGGATGTGGAAATACGAGAGAGTCTGGACCTTCAGGAGGTGGATTCAGAGGGTGGTCACGCTTGCTGTTTTCGTAGCTTGGATGATGAGGCCTAGGTTGTGTTTCCCAGGACCAACTCTCTGGCTCATGGTCACTGGACATTTTGCTACTGGCCCGAGCAGAGAAGCTCACAGGCACAGTCCACCACCCCATCATGATCCTTCCGGGCTCTCGGCGGGATCCCGGGCGTCCCTGAGCTCCAGCTTCCGCATCTGCCATCATCATCACCATCATACCCCTCCCATCCCCTCTTATCCCCTCCCCTCCCCCCCTCCCCCCGGCAATCATGATTGACATTGAGCCGAGCTTGCGTTAAATACAAGAGCTCTGCCCCGCGTCCGGCGACTGTAGCCAACCCGACACCTCCGAGCCCCACCACCACAAACCTGATACCTCTTCGACCAGATCCTTCTCCCGACCTCCACCCCCAGACCCTCTTCCACCACCACCGCCAGATCCTCTCCCACCACACCACCGCCACCATGTCTTCCAACGGATCCAACGGAAACCACGTCGACCAGGACAGCAAAGTCAACACCGACATCATCACGCTCACCCGCTTCTTGACCGAGAAGCAGCACGATCTCGGAACCCATGCCACCGGAGACTTTACGTATGGCAACATCTCGAGCTGCTTCAAACACCGCTGATTCTCCATAGCCTCCTCTGCCACGCCCTCCAATTTTCCTTCAAGAGCATTGCGTACGTCCCCCCGTGTCCTGGAACCATCACCGTCTAACCTCCTCCAGCTACTACATCCGTCGCGCTACCCTCATCAACGTCCGTCCCTCGCCCCTCCTCCTCCTCCTTCCGCGCCCGCTAACCCCGACCAGTTAATCGGCCTCGCCGGGTCCTCCAACAAAACAGGCGATGACCAAAAGAAGCTCGATGTAATCGGCGACGAGATCTTCATCAACACGATGCGCGGGTGCGGCAAAGTCAAAGTTCTCGTTTCCGAGGAACAAGAAGAAGCCATCATCTTCCCCGGCGACGGCAAATACGCCGTTGTGTGTGACCCCATCGACGGCTCGTCGAATCTCGACGCTGGTGTTTCCGTCGGTACCATTTTCGGGATTTTCAGGCTTGCGGATGACGCTGTTGGTGATGCGAAGGATCTTTTGCTCCCCGGAACAGAGCTTGTTGCGTCTGGGTTCACCATGTATGGCGCATCCGCGAACTTGGTGTTGACGATGAAGGGCGGCGCTGTCAATGGGTTTACGCTGGATAACGCGCTGGGAGAGTTTATCCTCTCGCATCCTAACGTGAGTTCTGGGAGCCCCAGATCCAATGGCCTATCCTAACCAGAAACTTTCCATAGATGCGCATCCCCAAGAAACGCTCCATCTACTCTGTCAACGAAGGCAACACCATGTACTGGGACGACGCCTGCAAAGCCTACTTCGAATCCCTCAAGAACCCGAAAGAAGAGAACGCCAAACCGTACTCCGCACGCTACATCGGCTCCATGGTTGCCGATGCGTACCGCACGCTCTGCTACGGCGGCATCTTTGCGTACCCCGCCGATAAGAAGAGCAAGAAGGGCAAGCTCAGGATTCTGTACGAGTGTGCGCCGATGGCCATGATTATGGAGAATGGTGAGTCTGGATGTTGGGGAGAGGGGGAGAAGCCCTGGGGATAAATGCAGGGACAAGTACTAACGATATCACAGCCGGCGGTCAAGCCGTCACCAGTCAGATGCAGCGCATGATGGATGTCGTCCCAGAACACATCCATGACCGCTCCGGCATCTTTATGGGGTCGTATGATGAGGTCGAGAAGGTGAAGCAGGTGTATGCCAACTTTGGGTTGTTGAAGAACTAGAGCGAGCGCGAGTAGTGCTGTTATCCCTATCCCTATCCCATACCTAGTTTTTTTTCCTTATGGCTGTTCGTTCCGTTTCCTTTCCTTGCGTGTAAAATGGAGTTTGGTAGTTTCGTATTTTCTGAGTAAGTTACAGTAGTTATCCCCTAGTATGTATGTAGTATGTTGTATGTGTACGTAGTCTAGTCACGTAGTTTTTCCCGCAAAAACAACAACCATCGACTAAAAATCAAAGTCGTGACATCCAAAAAGTTGAGGTCCAAGATCAACTCGTCACACCCCATCACTCGTCTCCAGAAACTTCGGCAACAAGCCAACCTCGGATCTCATGCAGGAATCCCGATGTGTGATGTGATGGACCGTGATGTGAGGTAGACAAGTCCGGTGGGGGTGACGACATATGCTGCCCCTCCCTTCCCTACGTCACAAATTCTCCATCCACCCATCCATCCACCCGCAACTCCATCTCCATCACCACACACCCCCCCGAACCTTCCCTTCAGCACTGCCAAAAACATCAACAAAATGAGCATCCTCGCACGCGCCATCCGCCCCACCACCACCCGCATCGCGGGCACAACGATGACGAAGGGGGTTGCCGCGCAGGCGACGCACCGCGGGAAGCATACGCTGCCGGATCTGAAGTATGATTATTCGGAGCTGGAGCCGGTTGTGGATGCTAGGATTATGGAGGTTTGTTGACTCGAGGCTGGATTTGTTTTGAGAGTTTTTCGGGTTCCTCGGTGGAGGAGGAGAGGAGAGGAGAGGAGAGGAGGAGAGGAGGAGAGGAGGAGAGGAAGGGAGGGAGGGGTCCCATTTGCATCAATTGCTCAATTTCGAGGACTGCACTGCTCGTGAACGCAGAACAAAATGGATGGCTAATACAGTAGCACTGAACAGTTGCACCACAGCAAGCACCACCAGACTTATGTCAACAGCCTCAACGACGCCGAAGCAAAGTATGCCGAGGCTTTGCACAAGAATGATGTGGCCTCACAGATTGCGTTGCAGGCTGCTTTGAAATTTCACGGCGGGTAGGATATTCCATCTCCCCATACCCCAATCCCTCATCCCGAGTATCCCCAACCAACAACACTGACAAACCCCAGTGGCCATCTCAACCACACCCTCTTCTGGGAAAACCTTGCCCCCAAGTCCCAAGGCGGCGGTTCCCCGCCCACCGGAAAGCTCGCCACGGATATCGACGCCACTTTCGGCGGGTTCGATGCGTTCAAGAAGACTTTCAATACTGCGCTCGCAGGAATCCAGGGGAGTGGGTGGAGCTGGTTGGTGAAGAATAAGGAGACGGGAGGGCTGGAGATTATCTCGTTGCCGGTGAGTTGCTGATCCGAGAAAAGAAGGGGGAAAATGGGATGGGGCTGATATAATGGGGAAAACAGAATCAGGATCCGGTTGTCGGGAAGTATACCCCGATTGTGGGGATTGATGCGTGAGTGCTATTCCTTTCCTACCATTTTTAGCTTAGGGCAATGGCTGACGGTGGTGTATTGCAGCTGGGAACACGCCTATTACCTCCAGTACGAGAACCGGAAGGCCGAGTACTTCGCCGCCATCTGGGACGTCGTGAACTGGAAGACGGCCGAGAAGCGGTATGGCGCTTAAAATACAGCTGCTTTGGCTTTTTAGAGTGCTTGTCGCTTGTTTGCTGGTCGCGGTGGTACTGGGGGGTGGTGATGAATGAAAGATAGAGAGATGTATGGTGTAGGAGGTGGAGGTGGAGGGGGGAGAAGTTGGATGGGGACTGGTTGAGGATACAATATAAAAAAAGAGCTCGAGAACAAAGAGGATATCTATTGTGATGTTCGTTCAAAACGAAAACGTGAAAACAGTCTACAACCAGACATGCGTAACACCATACGCCGTATGCCACATGCTGTGTCCACTATCCAACATCCACCCGTCTCTCACCACTGCGTGAAACTCGTAGAAACGAATGTACTCTACGCTAGTTCGAGAGTCGAGAACTTGATAAAACTCGAGTCAGGCGATGGTTTGTGTTTTGGATTGCTACGAATAGGTACCGGGTGTTTTGGGTTTAATACTATGTGGGTAGCTACGAGTTGTTACGACTATGACTGTTCCTATTCCCATCCCTACGAGTATCCCTACCATGATCACTACCCCCATCCCATTTCATCCCGCTTCCCGTCCAGTTTCGTCTTCCAACTTGGTACTCTACCTGGGTGTTTTAAATATTCAGCGAACCCTGATATGCTGGCGGGAGGGAGGGAGGGAGGGAGGGAGACGGAATATGCGTATTTCGATGACGATGAAAAAGGAAAAGGAAATAAAAGAAAAGAAGAACAAAAGGAACTGGAAAGGGGTGAAATGGAAAGAAGGGAATGGATAGGGATAACCGATAGCGCCCTGTCACGGTACCTGGGCATGGGCGTGAACTCGGAGCTAGAGCTGGGTATGCGTGGATCCATTTCCCTCCAAGCCGTGTTTTATTTCCGTGTTTTATTTCCGTGTGGGAGTAGAATCATTAGATCACTGTGATCTATACGACCTATTATACACTCTACATATCCATCCCTCCGTCCCACAATCCATTCATCCTACCACTGATCCTACATCCTGCCATCCTTACATCCCTCGAAAACACGGAAATATTCTCCCTTTACATGCCATCCCCTACATCCCTCCCCTCACTCCCCTCACTCCTCGCCAAAGCTAACGCAATCCGCTAAGAAATCTACCACGTCCTCCACATCCACATCCGCCATTACACCCTTACCCCCTTTCCCCCCATTTCCAAACACCGTATCCCCAACCCCACTCCCCTTCTCCACACTCCCATCCCGTGTTTCTCCAACAGGCGGAGGCAAAACCGTTGCAGCATCATAAAACAAATCGCTCCCCAACCCTGTTGACCGTGACGGAGAACTACTGAACCCCAGGCCGGGCAGGTAGAGGGGGGATGTCGGTGGATTTTTTCTTTCTGATGTGGTCGGTTTAATTCCCGCGGTGTTTCCTGTGGTGCTGGGTTTCCGGCTATGATCAAGAGGACGATGGGGAGGAGGAGACCCAGGAGGCGGGGAGGGCATATCGATTGGTTCAACCACTGTCTCTTCGTTAGCATATCTATCTCAGAAGTGCGTGGTTGTAGAACCGCATCGGATAGAGACACACAACGTACCGGCTAAAAAGTCATTGGATTTCATTTCCTCAACAGTAGGTTGGCCGGGAGGGTCGATGTGAACAGTTACCGATTTCTCCAGTTTCTGTTTCGCCTTTTCCTTCATGACACTTCCAAAGGTCTTCATCAGCCCCTTCCGAATCGCATCACTGTTCGCCATCATCGTCAGCAATCCACCTCTCAACATCTAATATCACGAATTCTCACTCACCTCCTGGTCGACACGACCAACTCCTCCAACGGCGGAAACTCCCCCTGTTCCCTCTCATGCCCCTCACCTCCCTCACCTGCACCGTCCACTACACTCTTACTCTCCTTTTC
The DNA here is from genome assembly GCA_004786065.1 of Ascodesmis nigricans. NCBI lineage: Eukaryota > Fungi > Ascomycota > Pezizomycetes > Pezizales > Ascodesmidaceae > Ascodesmis > Ascodesmis nigricans. The sequence goes on along the minus strand of ML220155.1, from coordinate 167,168 downwards.
CTCCTCCCTCTGTCTAAATCCCGCCCCCTTCACACCCGTCAACCTCTTCACCGCGGTCTTTCCGGTAACATGCCTCCCATGCATCAACCTCAACTTCTCCAGACTCCCGTCAGTCGTGTTATGGTCACTAGGCTCGTTGGTTAAATCCACCGTGAAGATTTTCTTTTTCTTCTTGAGGAGCTGCGAGGCGGGGTCGTCGAGAGTCTGTGGTGAGATATGGTGTTGATGGTTTGCTTTTAATCCGCGGGCTGGAAGGGGTGGGGGATGGGATGATGTTATGGAAGATAAACCGGAAGAACGTCGGCGTATGGGCGTGTTGGTGGTGATTGTGGTTGCGTTATTCGGTTTGGAGCGTTTCGGGGGGCGGTCGAGGCCTTCGCGGCAGCAAATGTGGCGGCATCTGTTTCAAGACCAAATATCAGTCATATATCCAGTGATATCTGCGGGATATAATATACTTTGTTTTATCACCGCATTTATGTCGACACTTCCAGTTTCCATTTGGAAGTTGGTGCCATTCTTCTGCTGCATCTTCTTCTGGAGGTTCATTCGGTACAGTGTCGTTCGTGAAGTCATCGGAGGTCCGTTTCCTCTTTGATATGTTGTGGACTGGGTTGTTGCTGGCTGGAACCTCCTCCGGCTCCGTTTTGACGTATTCTTCAAGATTCACATCGTCGACTAACATTGTCAGCAATAACCCCAATGTCCCGACAACAAGGACACCCACAAACATCATCCGACCCATAATCCTCCTCCTCCTCCACTGGAACCACTCTCCCAGTTGCTTTCGCAATCCGCTCATTCCTTAGCGTCTCCTGCCTCCGAAAATGCGGTGAAAGTGTTCTCTGCGCCGGCAGCGGTTCCATCTTCACCTCTTTCTGCTCCGGGAACCTGAAACTCGGGTTGATCTTGGGGAAACATTCCGCGGCGACCATCGTGCCCACTTCGACTTGTCAGCCAGCTCAAACCCTTCATATCCACGGCATCCAACCCACCAATCTGTTCACACGACAAAAAACAGCTCAGCGCCTGTCCATGTTCCGTAAGCGTCGCCGAAAACTTAATCTCCTTCCCTCCTTCCAATTGATGCACGCTATCACCTCATCAGCTACCCGTACTCCCAAAACGCGGGCGACACTCACGGCAGCTTGTTGAACGAAACCAGATGTCCATCTGACCGCAGCACCACAAACGTTCCATATATCACACTATCCCTAAACCTCGTGGGCGGGGCCTCATTCAAATACCCAATCTTCGCCTTCAACTTCACGATCACCGATGTGGCGGTATACTCCAGCTACCTCTCCATCAGCACCCACACGAAAAACATACCCGCAAAACACAGCTCACCTTCCCCACAATCTCCAACGCGGCGGTAAACCTTGGTATACACTTTACCTTCTTCAGCAGATTCGTTCCCATCGGGGGATTCCTCGACAGCGTCGCCTCAATCTGATGCGCGGGCATCATCTCCAACATCTTCAACGACCTCACACCCACAAGAACGAGTCTCCTCACCGCAACCGGTCCCAAACCCTCCAACTGACGAAGTTCATGTACCGATCCCTCCCACACCCTCGCTTTCAAACTTCTTGCGAGCTCGAGAGCGTTGTTGACGCCGATTCCGTCTTCCTTGTGGATGAGACAATCGACGATGCAGTGGATGATGCGGTGGACGTGGCGGAAGACTATTGTTTTGTCCTGTGCCATGCTCGCTTTGAGTTTCTGGTATTGCTGTTCCAAGGGGTAATCTTGGGATCCCATTTCAAACTGATTGGAGTCAGCACGGAAACATGATCAGTAGGAGGGTTGGGGGAAGGGGGGAGTCACCTGAAGCAGAATGTAAATCTTGTGTGCTGGAGTGACTAGCTCTTCTTTCAACGGGTATTTGATATCGTTCCCCTTATTCAAGTCCTTATACAGCCCCTTCTCCCCGCTCCTGAATCGCAACTCCGTAAACTCTTCCGCCTCCGTGAGTGTCGTGAGCTAGATATCATCATCAGCACGCATCTCGACCAAACAGAAAGCCATCACCCACAATCTCGGGAATCCTCGGGGCCAGTTTCATCTTCATAATCTTGACCATAGTCCCAAAGCGCATGTAATACCTGGCCATACACTCGCCATACATGGTACACTTCAGCTGTGTCTCCATCCTCTCGACCAACCCCTCATTCGTCAACAGGGTAATATCCTTCTCACATATATCCTCGAGCCGTTTCTCGGACTTCAACACCTTACTCGTACCCTCGAGCTTGTAATATGCGGGATTCTTCTTCAGGCGGATATTCAGAAACGTGGATTTCAACCACTGCTGCGCCGACCACGAATCCGTAATCATCTTCATCCCAATCTCCGCATTCTGTCTCTCCATCAGCCAATTTCCGTCTCGCGACCCCCCATTCCATCCCCCACCCCTCACAACGCTCAAACTCACCAAATGCTCAATCAAATTCTTATGCAAGCAACTCTCGAGAATCTCCATCCCACTCTCCATCTTCTCAAACTTCTCCACCTTTTCCTTCCTCGTCATAATCACCGCGACGCCCGTATCATCAAACTGCGGTCTGCCCGCGCGTCCCAGCATCTGCATAATCTCCAAATCCGCATACTCCTTCGTCCCGCCATCCGTCCAGCATACCGTATTCTTGATGACGACCAAATGCGCTGGTAAGTTCACCCCCACCGCCAACGTCGATGTACAGCAAATCACCATCAGCCCGCCTTCAAGATACTCCTTCTCAATGAGCATCCTATCGTTCACCTCCAACCCCGCGTGATGGTAAGCGACGCCACACGCAGCAGCAGCTTGTAGCTCCTTATCCCTAAACGCCAACTCGGTCTTGGGCGCAAACCAGGACCTCTCTCTTGCGGGGGTTTTGGTCCAGTTATCCGCAATCAGCTTCGCGGTTGAAACACAGATGTTCCTGGTCATGCAAAAGATCATGACTGGTTTCCCGGCGGCGTGTTTCTGCAGCACTCCCGGCAACTTCTGGTCCAGCGTTTTATCGAACGCAAAGTCGTTGGCGTAGCTTTGGTATCCATAGACATGTTTCTCCAGCTTTACCGGGCGGAATTCCGGTCCAAACTCCTCGAGCTGAGCTGGGAGCTCTGAGATATCTCCACGGCGTCCTAACCAGGCCGCGATATCGCCGGCATTCGGGATTGTCGCGCTGAGAGCCACAAACCTTACATCGGATCCAATAGACCTCATTCTCGACACCACAACCTCCAGAGTCGCGCCGCGGGATTCCTTCAGGATATGAACTTCATCAATCTGCTTTCTCATCAGCCCCGGCTCTCATCATCACCAAATCTCACACCTACCAAAAACAACCTCACCAAATCCAGCAACTTCCTATGATCCTCCCATCGTCTTGTCATACTATCCCACTTCTCCGGGGTCGTTACAATCAGATCACCCCTCCTCACACTCGCCATCTGCGCCTGATCCGTATCGCCCGTCAACTCCGTACACACCAGTCCCAAGCTGCGAAACTTCTTCTCCCAATCCTTTCGGCGCTCGGAACACAGTGCTTTTGTCGGCGCGAGGTAGATGACTTTATACGTTCCCTGATTTACGCTTTTTAATAGCCCACAGATGGCGAGCTCAAGGATTACCGTTTTCCCGGAGCCCGTGGGAGCGGAGACGACGAGGTTGTCGAGAGTGTTGTAGGCTGCGTCGAAACAGCGGGATTGAACGGCGTTGAAGAGCGGGTATGGGAAAATTGCACGAAACTGGTCGGGGAGCATATCAACAGGAACCAATTCAATCCCTCTGACCACTGGATTTCCGGCGCCGTTCCACATCTTCTGTATCTGACGCTGCTGCTGTTGTGGAGCAGCACGATTTTGCTTCACCATCGTCCTCCCCCTCATCGGCGTCCCAGACCCCAGCTCCCCACCAACACCCACCTCCCTCATCGGTGTTGGACTCGAAAACCCATACACCGACGCCTCCTCCTGCTCCTCCTCACCCAGCATCGGCGTCACCTCCCTCCCTGTATTCTGCCTGAACCCGAATTTCGCCATCAATGATGCTGGTCGCGACAGCTCCCCTCTCTGCTGCTGAGGAGGGGGAGTATACGGCTGGTGTTGGCGAGCGAGGGACTCAACGCCGTGTCCGCGGAGTCCTGGACGCTGGAGAGCATATTGGGATTGTTGGGCGTAGTTGTGATACGACACGGGCAGGGTACTAGTGCTCAGTAGCTGGCGATCGAAATCGTCGAGTTCCTGGGGAGGATGATGTTGAGGAGCGTAGACGGGGGAATGGTAGTGCGGATATGAATTGGCGGTGTTGTAGCGGGTAGGAGCGGGATTTCGGACCAGTGGGGGAGAAGGGGTGGGTTCGTTGAGGACGAGGGAGATATCGTCGAGGAGATCATCCATGATGTCGTTGAGATTGCAGATAGATGATATTTGCAGCGGAATGGAGGTGGGGAGAGATGCGAAGATGAAGGAGAGGATTGAGAGAACTGCACCGAGTGATGGAGGTTGAAGATGTAGAGTACTATACGACGACACCAGCCCACGTTTCATGTCCGCTTCCTCAGATATATACAGGGAATCTATTTCTAATAATACACTCATTTCTCATGATATCTCATCTCCCCACTATCCTACAATCCGGCCCCTCTCCTCTCCCTCCCCTCCCCCTCTACTTCTTATGTACTCCCCACCTCTCCAACCCCGCGGCGACCATAATCGCCCACCTCAACTCACTAATCCCCTGTTTCCTCTCTCCCTTCCTCTTCGGCGCCGCGGACACCGCCAAAATCTCTCCCAGCGCTCTCCGTCCGCCAACCTCACTCTCCAGCAGCCCCTTCACGCCCTCAAACGCTTCCTTGATATCCTTTTCCTTGACGCGGTCGATCTTGCTGAGGACGACTTGGTAGCTGATGTCAGCTTGCGAAATGGCTTCGAGGAGCATAATGTCGGCGGGTTTGACGCCGTGGTCGGCGTCGAGGAGGACGAACGTGCGGCAGAGTCTAGGAGGAGTGTCAGTCAGTTGATCCAGTCCATCCAGTCCAGTCCAGTCCAGTCCAGCCCAGTCCAGTGAGTCCAGTATCCCCCCACCCAACGCCAACCCCTAAAAAACGACGAAACAGAAAGGAAGCACAAGAGGGAGAGGCCTACTGTTTCCTCCTCGTCAAATACTTCATAATCTGCACCCCCCACTCCTCCCTACTCCCCTTCCCATACCCGGGCATATCCAACATGACCACTCTCCCCCCCCCAACCTTAAACGCACTCATCGCCCTAGTCCTCCCCGGCTTACTCGACGTATACGCGAGCGCCCTCGCATTCATCACCGCATTCAGCAGCGAACTCTTCCCGACGTTACTCCTCCCCAGGAACGCCACCTCAGGCGCATTCCCCGCCAGCTCAATCTCCCTAAACCTACCTTGCGTCCACGCGTGTTCCGCGGGAAGCGTCGACTGCGTGAAGAACTTGTCAGCGCGGGCGAGTTGCGCGCGCGTGGGTGGGGAAGTGTCCCAGCGGTACGCATATTTCGATAATCCGGGAAGCGGCGCTTCTGGTTCCTCTGGTTCCTCTGCCTCTGCCTCCGCCTCCGCCTCTCGCGCTTCGACCCTGGCTAGCTCGACATCCAACTCCTCCTCCTTCCACCCCTCTCTGACCTCTCTCTCCGCCCCCCCTCGCATCCCCTCCTCCCTTTCCCTCCACCGTTCCCGCCGCTCCCAGTCCCCCCGCCCGAGTTCCAGATTCCGCTGCATCCTCTCGGACGGCGCCGTGATGGGGAGGTTGGCGCCGGTATATTTTCCCTTCATGTCCGTGAATTCTCGTGGTGTGATGGGGGGCTCATACTCGGGGACGTTGCGGCCTTGGAGAGGTGGTGGGGGAGCTTGGGCGCGGCGGGGGGAGGGGCGGGTGCGGAGGGTGCGGTGGTGGTGATGGTGGGTGTTTGGGGTGCGGTTTTGGTGGGGGTGGAGGAGGAGGAGGGCGGATGTTGAGCGCGTGGGATTGAGGAAGAGGGAGATGGGTGGACGCGGGCAGGGTGGCATTGGTGCGATGTTGTTGTGGTGTTGAGGAGGAGGATGGTGGTGGGAGGTGGTGAGGATGTTGCGACTGAGCTGAGTTGGACTAACAGACAACGTAAGGAATATCACTGCGCGTGCTGCGCATGTAGGCACCCAAAAAGGCCGCGTAATCCCCCTCCAAATAAGCTTTTCCTCTCCAGCCACGCTCTGCCCATGCTGCCCACGCGTTAGCATGCGACAAGGTACCAGCCCCAGATCTGAGTCTATCTAAATCCAGATCCAGATCCCCCGTTGCGAACCTGGCCCGGGAGAACCCCTGGTACGATACGTGCGTGTTCTAGAAACCATCAATCCGCCTGCCCCAAACGGGATTTGCCGCTTCCAACCCCCGGGGTGCTTCTATGGGCAGCAGGACGCTTTTCGCATTTTTGCACACAGAGAGAGAGCGACATATAGAGACCAAATACCATCTATTAGATACCCGTAACTAGCGATAAGCCCAACTCAAACTTGATTTCCCAGATACTCCAGATAAATGACACCCCCAAAACACACAAAAAAAACAAGTCCTTGACCTCCAATGTAATTATACAGCGCCACGCCCACCGGCCATTTCCCCCACTCCGTCTCATGTATCAATTTCGAACCCAACAAAAACAAAAGAAACAAAGGAACAAAGGATATCAATACACCATAGAAAGGAAAGTGGTTTGAGAAAGAATCTCCCGCGGTGGTGGTGCGTAGCGAGCCCATGCCATGATATCAAGGGAGAGTAGTCCGGCCATCATCCCTTTATTAACAGCATCACCCACCTCCTCTGGATGCCACATAAAATTAAAGACCGCCGGCCGCGTTGTCTGGGTAAACAAAGAAGGCAACTCCGATGATCAAGTACATGCCAATCAGCATGGCACCCTCCAGATAGTTGCTCTTGCCGTCCTGGATAACGTGATATGACAGGTATGTGCTGATGAAGAGGATGACCGTCTCGAAGGTCTGGAAGTGAAGGCTCATCGGCTGATGCTTGATCCAACCAAGAAGAACAAGGACTGGCGTCATCAACATGGCAATCTGCATACCACTGCCCATGGCAATACCAATAGCCAAGTTCATCTACAAAATGTTAGAATCCCGCTGCTTGATAAAAAAGATAGGTCACTTACCTTGTCATTCATGGCTACCATGACAGCAGTCATATGCTCTGCGGCATTGCCGACAACCGGGATCATGATCAAACCAACAAAGGTCTTGCTAATATTCCATGTTTCAACGAGCCCCTCGATCGAGCCCACCAGGTAATCAGCGCATATTGAAACCACAACTGTGATCAGTGCGAGAACGAAAATACCCTCCATGGTAGTCAAGATTCTCGGCTTATCGTCTTCCTCATTGTTGATGTCATCAAATAAAGCAACGTGCGTCTTGAGCTGGAAAAGCAAGCATAAAGCATAGAGAATGAGCATGACGATGGCGGTTCCGCGCGAGAGTTTTAACACAAGTTCCGTGACGTGGGCACTGTCGCTGCTGGGCAAAGTCGCATAAAGTGCTGCGGGAATCATCAATGAAGAAGTAGCAACCGCCATCAACGACGACAGGGTCGTGGCAGCAGTCGAGTTGAATTCTTGCTCATATCTCGTGATTCCTCCAGCCAAGAAGGATGCTCCAAGAACCTTTGAAATGATTAGCGGATAATGCAGCAACGATTTCAAAGACTGCATACCAGAAGGATGTTGGAAAGAATGCTACCGAGCATGCTGGCTTGAACAATACGGATTTCTCCCTTCAGAAGAGCGATGACACTAACCTGGAATCACGTTAGACTCTACCTGCCAACAGGATGTATTTCACTTACAATCAGCTCCACGGCATTTCCAAAAGTTGCATTCAATAATCCACCCAAAGTTTCGCCGAGAGATTTTGCTATATCTTCGGTCGCGACACCAAGCAACGCCGCCAGCGGTATGATAGCGCAAAAGTTCAGGACAAATACAACAGGGTCGCTCCATCCCAGGGCACCAGCGACGATTCCGAGCGGGACAAAAGGCAGCAACCATGTGGTGTAGTTTGCATACAGGAGGGCCAACACCTTATTCATGACATATTTGGGGATTCCAACAGTTCTCCAATGACCCGCTTCCCCCTGCTGGGTAAACCTCTTCAACCGATCACCCCAAGCATACCACCGAGCTTCTTCGCGGATCTGCTTGAAAGACATCATAGTCGGTTGTCTCGTATTCGATCTCGATTTCCTGTGTGCTGATGAAGTGCGGCGGCCGCCATTTGCGAGGAGAGGAGAAGTTTCATTTGATGTGATACCGCTTTCAAGGTCGCCGCTGTCGCGTCTCCCATCCATGGTGTGAGGTCTGCTGCTCCCTGGTGATGAAGCCGAACTTGATGATGCCTGGCTGTACATTATGATGAAGGGGTGCGAGCAGCGTTATTATAATCGAATGGCGATTATGCGGAGCGGGTGGCTTGAGGGCGAGGTGTTTCGGCCAGTTCGATGGATATTGGAACAAGAGGGATTCCACCGGAGCGGGAGATGCAGGACCGGCGGGCTGCGTACGAGAAAGTCCAAGCGACAATGGGAATCCCAGCGGAAGTAGAGGGAGAGGGCGTGGCGGTCTGTGGCGGTAAGGATGGAGGATGGATGAGGAAGGGAGGAGGAGGCGGTGAAATGGAGGAGAGCTGGGGGGATGGAGGAGGAGGAGGAGGAGGAGGAGCAGGAGCAGGAGCAGGAAATGGACAGCGGACAGCAAGTAGATGAGGGGAGGTAGCAGAGCAGGTAGCGCAGGAAGGTAGTGCAGCGCAGTGGAGGGACAATCAGGCGCAAAAGCCTGGCGGGTGGCCGGATCACAAGTGGGCTTGTGTAATGATGGCGATGGGAGTGTGCTCACTCGCTGCTCGCTGGTTGGCGCTGAGTGCTGCTGAGTGCAGTGGCTTCTCCAGGTTCACGGCATCCAACCGTGCTGAATTGCGCGCAAGGGTGATGAGCGAGCGAGCCACCACCCCGATCTCGCTGCCGCCTCTCCAATCACAACCCCGCGCTGGTCCACAAGTGGCTAAACCCATCGGTCTTCTCCCCGTCTCACAACCCCTCACCCGGCGATGACTTCACCACCCGTGTTCCAGGCTTTGAATTGATGCGCTTCCAGAAACCATGAACGATCGCGACCGGGGCGCTGGAATCCTGCATTCACCAGTGCAGTCCTGCTCAATGGTCGTCGCTGTGTGATGATGATGCTGATGATGGTGATTGTTCGGCGCACTGAAATCAGGAGTCATGGTGTTCGCACGTTTAATTGCGCTCCCACAGCCAGTTCGCAATTCCGTTGACGGGACGGGCAGTTCCGCCCTGGTCAAGCCATCCATCCCATTCGGGTGCAAATGTCCCCGGGCTCAGGGCGAGGTGCACGGAGGGTCTTCACGACAATGCTTTGCACGAGCTCGGATAGATGTATGTACCATTCATCCAACAACATCTGTAGACACCCTCGCGCTGACATAACATCACAGTTGCGGCGCTTGTGCCTATCTTAATCACCTGGCGCGAAACCATTGAGCAAGCCCGGCCGGGATATGGCATCTTGATATCATCATGCAGGAACCGAACCCTTGATGGTGGAGGAGAGGTGTAGGTGGGTGTGGCGCTGTGGCGCTGTCTCCCTCTCCACCACTGCCTCCTTGTCATCCAATGTCCATCGTCAGGCACAGCCCAGCGGGCCCGTCCCCGTCCACCGTCCGCCGAACCCGTTCCTGCCGCCACCGCCGCCGGTTCCGTAGACGGCATCAATGCCGTCATCCGTGTGTCCCCTTATTCATGGGTTGGGTGTCCCGAAGTGTGTACGAGGTAGACTATGCCACGTTTCGTTGGTGACGGGACCAGTTCCGGTTGGGCGTTTTATGTCTATGCTAAGGCGTAAAAACAGGGTTGGATACGGCGGGCCCCATTGCGAACGGCATGCAATGGGGGCATAGAGGATAGTGAACAGGTAGCATGATGGTTATACACACTAGGATTATGTATGCTCATTATTGCATTATGGTATTGCGAACTCATGTCCCTGCCCCCTCCGAGTCCACCGAGAAGCTCCGAGTCTCTGGCGTTGGACCAGCTAGCCATCCTCCCGAGGAACGCTCCTTGGGGTGGGGGAAACGTTGAACGACAGTTCATATTTTTCTTGGCCCCCAACGAATGGTGTTTACTGAGTCTGGAGTCCGAATAGAGTACTCTACACGAGAACGACCATTTCTTTCATCCATCGCCCGTGCTCCCTTTCCGAACCCACTCCGCCCTAGTTCTCGTATACATAGTAGCACCGCAATCTGGTTTCCACGCCATCTCAAGCAGACTTCAGCAACTTTACTACCTATTTTTTTTTGAAGACAGCTGGGCACTGAGTGGAAGCATGATGGATCACTCGGTACAGCAGCTCAAGTTGCGACGTTTCCACAATGTCCCCATCAAACATCTCCCCTCTCGTTACTTCACAATCACCATCACCACACTCTTCATCCTCATTATAATAGCCTGGCTGCTCGTAACCCAATCGCCATGTTCTAGTACGCACGCTCGCCCCCTACTCTCCAGTTCCCACTCCCGCTCCCGCTGCTGTTAAACCGACGGCACGATAGAGTGGATAGATGGATGACTGACGAGACATCGACCATAGTATTTCCCACCAGCTACCAGAAAGTCAGCGAGAACTCATTACCTGAGGACGACGGTGGATGAAGAAGACAACGATGGATGAGCTATCACCAAGCGAGCGAGAATCGGGGAACTACAACTACAGATACAGATACAGATACAGATACAGATACAGATACAGATACAGATACAGATACAGATACAGATACAGATACAGATACAGATACAGATACAGATACGGTACAACGATCATGAAATGTGTTTCTTTCCTTCTGGTCCAACACGATCCTGGTGGAGCAATCACTGACCATCACTCGCCAACGGAATCCCGACCCCGACAAGAAGCATGAAGTATGGCGTTGCTGACAGCTACTGTTGTGGGAACTCATTGGATGCCGATATTTTCCCCAGGTTTTTACACGGTACTACAACCCAGGCAGCCGGCAAATCTGGCCGCTCAACACCGCGGACTCGCTATACTCTCACTCCAGAAGTTGGATTCACCCCGGCAAGCTGATTGGGTGAAACATGCTTTCATCTTCGTGAAGCTCCAACCTGTGCTACTCCGTGAGCAGGCGAGTATTGACATTGTGGTACTTGTGAACCCGGCTCTCTCGCCAACAAACCAAGTAAGAATTCCACGAGACGCAGTATTGCAGGATTGTAGTGGAGAGCAGAGTGTTGACATTGCGGTACTACTACCCAGCCTGGCCGCAAACACAACCACAATCTCGCGGCGGATCACGAACAGAGCGGAGTCGGGCTCGGAGTCGATACCATAGTACAATACTTGAAGGATGGGAGATATACATAGCTTTGGAGACTTTTGAACGTGACCAACTGGTGTCGCAGCGAGAAGGGTTCAGCTGGTCTCTGGACTGGTTCAAGATGTAGAGCAGCACACAATGGGTGATGGCGTGTAAACGCGGGATTAACTTGAACTCGTCAGTAGCTGTAAGTAGAAATCTCGTTATTTCCTCTGCTCATACTGGTCTGAGTCGGAGTGAGATTATTTGCGGAAATCTTGCACTAGCTACGTAAATACTTCACTGAACTCAGGCTCCCCGGAGTTCGAAAAGGCATACCTACCCGTAGATCTGGTACCGGTTGTATCTAAAGTAAATTCTGGAAACACTCAATGGAAACAAGATAATGTGATGAGTGACATCCAAACACAATCACAAACACAATCATAATTGATGTATCCCCCAGCCCCTGGGCCAAAGGTGCAGGTGATCCCCAAACCGAAGTGACTCGCAACCAAGTCTACATACGACTTCTCCAGCCTCGAATCGTACTCTACATCATCACTACTATACAACTTGATCACCTCTCCGACGATGGCCAAAGTCCAGTCGTGTGTCTCCTTCATGGTTTCTTGAGCTCGGTTGCTGCTAAAAGCGAGTTCAATCAGCGGCTGAGGAATCTTCGTTTCTTCTTTGGTTAGATACATGCCAAACTAATCTATTGTTGCAATTATCAGCACCGTGACGCCGTTGTCGATTTGAGCTCAGTGGTGGTTACCTTCAAGCCGCGCAGCCAACACAGCCTCGCATCATTGAATTTCGCTGGTTGGCAGAGAGAATTCGTGCGCCTCCGATTTCCATCCCATAAGCAAATCGTATAGCCCAGCAGCGGGCTTCAACGAGTCGTTAAAAATTTTGGATGATTGTTGAGAACAGGATCATCACCCTCCATATGCGTAGATCACCTGGAACGTCCCACTCGAGTCCTACCACAACACCAGCCGCCACACGCTACACAGCAGTAATGTTTGATAGTTTTAGCACATGGCCAGGATTTTGATGCCGTTGGGACAGGATAGCGTGAGGACAGTCATGTAAACATTGTGCTTGAGGTTGCGTGTAATGTTCGTGATCCATCGCGGGGTTATCCGGCGCCCGTTGACGACGATGATGATAATCCTCGTTTATTGTCCTCCACCCTCAGTGGGATAGTCCGGCACCGGTCCTGTCTTCTCCGGCGAGGAGATAAAGCTGAGCGAGTAAACCAGCATCGACTCGTTCATTATGATTCGCTCATTCATTCACGCCTCTTTCTCTTCCTCCTGCTCCTCCCTCCCCTCCTCTTCATCATTGTCGAGCTTAAACCAACCAGCCAACCAACCATCTCCTCTCATCTTCCCTCCCAGTTCCACCTCTACATCTCCTCTTCCCCCATTTCCGCGCAGGAGCTTTAGCGGTCATCGGTGCGCGCTTCCTTGCCGGCGCTTTCGCCCGTGGCATGGTCTCAGATTTCTCAGTTTTCCGGCGTTTCTTCGGGGGTGCGCGGGTTCCATTGTTTCCAGTGAATGTGGTTCCGGGGGTACTACTGGCGTTGTTGGATTTACTCCGAGCTCTGATATCCAATCCATCATATTAGGTTCATTGAGTCAATCAGACTAAAGATATCAAACTTACGTGCTAGTAGCTTTCCTACTTCCGCATCCAGAGCCGGTGTTCCGTTTCCCCTTTGGCGCCGATTGTGTTGGTGGTATCGGTGGTTTGATATCAGCATCAGGTTTCAGAATCCGCACACAGATTGTATCCGCTGGGAGGATTTCGGAATCAAACACCTTGCTTCCTGGGTAAGAGAACCAGTCTAAACTACTGCTCTCGATTTTGACATGGATTGTGTCAGCCGGGAGTGCTGTTGCGGAATCATCATCCATTACTTTGCTCCCAGTGGTGGTGGGGTGGTCGAAGATCCAATCGGCGAAGGAGCTATATAGTAACCGTGGGTTAGAATAAGATGGTGAGCACTCTATGGAAAACTCACAAGTTGATTCGAGATTCATAAACCGCCATTCTCTCGTCAGCCGCTGCTTTACGATCCTCCTCCCACTGTTGGCATTGTGTCAGTTGCGACCACTCTTCGGACGCGGCCCAGAGACAGAGGTCTAGTGTGTTTTTGAGTGGGTTTCTGGGGGGGATAATGGGGGTATGTGATGGATAATCGCAGTCGCAGGTGCCCCTGGTGGCGGTGGTGAAATAGCAGTCATAGATGCTGGTGGGATCCGGGCAGCAGCTTGGAGGGTGCGTGAGCGGTGAGGCCCAGGGGCATCGGACGTTTTCTACTTGGAGGACCCTGGTGGGGAGACTTGTTGTTGGTATGGGAGCGGAGTATATCCCATCATCTGGGGTATTAAACCCAGCAGCGGGTGAAGGATAGAGCGGATATCGATATCCGTATTCGTGCCAAGAAGGGAATAACGACGGGTTAATATGTTGTTCGATCAGTAACTCTGCTGCCTCTATTCCGCCGGGATGGTATTGATCCTGATCATACAACGGCTCGTAGCTTGATGGAGACCGCCATGGTTCTAAAACGGCTTCTGTCACGGGGGTAGAAGGCTGGTAGTGTGTTTCTGAAATAACCTCTTCTGGCTCTGGAGGAGGCGTGGGAAGAAGGTATTCCCCCGGAGTAACATAGCCCCGTAACACTTTCTTTGGTACCACGCTAGCTTTTGCCACACCGACGGTGTTTCCCACTATTGCTTGAATTGGTAGATAAGATGAGGCTGGTAAGGCTGTCGGGGCTCTTCCATCAATGTTTCTCTCTACTCCCTGATATTTCGGCTGCGGAGAGAGCTCCAGAAGGCGGGATCCTGGTGGGGGGCTTGGTTGTTCCGACAGCTGAATCGGGGGATAGTACTGATAGTGCTGTGGTGGATATCCATAATTCCGACAACTTTCACAATAGCATTCTTGGGTGTAGATATTGTATGCCTGAGGATCCCAGTATGCGGAAACGCCGGTTGGGTAGTCCATCGTCTGCAGCGGTGACCGATGAAGCGGTGTCGTAACGGATGATGATGAACCTGGCGTAAGAAGTAGGGGCTAGGGAGTGTGATAATGGTGCGGTTGGGCTGGAGGATGGAGGTTGGCCGTCATGTTGCTGGCTGGTCGCATGCTGTGCAAGTTGATGGAGGTCATAGAAGTGGTGGTGGAGAACACGATTTGGATGGGAGTGAAAGTTGGGGTGGAAATTGAGGAGAAAGTCGACGGTTGGTTTCTGGAGGTGTCCATTGGGTGATGGAGGAAATGAGGGATGGAGAGGGTTTGGGTGAGTGGATCATGGGAGAGTACTCGCAGTGCGGTGACAGTTGGAGCGTTTGGTGATTGGTAGCAAGCAGAATAGAACAAATGAAACGCTTGAATAAATGACTTTTCAGTTTAGATGACATCTTAACCCCAATCTCTGGTTTTTAAACATGACAACACATCGATACAATATTCATCTTAAAATATCACTCGCACACGGAATCAAACTCTTGAAGAAAAACATCATACCCATTAGACCAACCGACATGGACACAGAACACTCAACAACATGAACAATGTCCTGCCATGCACTTTCACACGTTGCAGTCTCACACTCACCACGCCGCACAACTGGCATCGCAGCTCAGGCGCAAGTCCAATCCATGCCCTTTCTCCTTTCTTCAGCCTCCACTTAATCCCACCACCATCCCATTATCCACGTCCTTCTCTCTCCCACATCAACACCCCCGCTCAGCCACCTTCACTACCACTCACCACCGCCATCCACCATCTCCTCACATCCCCAATCTTATCCTGATCCTCAGGCGCGCACTGCTTGTCACTCCCACAATCCGCTGCAAGTTCGCATTCCACCCACAAACTCACATTATTGCGCGCGCCTTGCAGAAAACTGTACGGTATCGTAGAAGCACATGGTGTTTGTACTCACACTCATGGTCTGCTCACACAATGCTCGGGCGGTGGTGGCCTACCAAACTTAACAAGCTTCGTGACAACCTTACAGGAGAGGTAATACCAATACTGCACGCGCGCCTGGAAGTTGACGGTTGGTGCGTGCAGTGCGCTTCTGTTCTGAGTCGACAATCAAGGGGTCGTATCGATATCAATACGGTCCGGTGGTGGCTGTACCGGCACCTATTCGATAAGCCACAGCGACGTTGATCGTTGACGTTACGTGGGCTCGGTGCTCAGTCGACTACTGTTAACCATCAGGACACCATTGACTAACCATGACGGTAACGCGAGTGACCACGACCAGGCTGACAACCTCTCTCCGTATCCTCTGCTCTGCGCCGTCGGCCAGGGCACGGCTACACCTCCTTACCCCCGGACCCTCCACTGAATGCGTAGAGTACTATATCGAAATTTCAAACTCCCCTAGTTTCGCATATCATTCTGCCTAACTAAAACTTTACATGTAACGTATCGCATTCTACTCTATCTACGTATCCAATCAATAAATCCAATCCACACCACAGTATCCTGTATCTACATTCAACCATCTCACCCCCAGCGGTACCAGTACCGGTATACCTGTTAACTTATCACCGGGCTGTTACAACCCGCAGCCCGCGCCATCATCGCCACACTCGATACTTGAAACATGCAACACGCGACGGCGCGACCGTGGCGCATGCCGATAACGGCGATAGCTATCTGTTTATACTTAGCCTCTGGTACTGGCACCTGGTGAAGCGCGCTTAATGAACGAACTTGAAGAGTATCATAGCCGCGGGGTTTGAGGTTCGGGGGGTTATGGGATGGCGAGTCGGTGGTGGCGGTGAGGATAAGTTGGGAGTGGAGCGTGATGGTGTGGGTGGCTGGAGCTGGAGGGAGGTGTTGGGTCGTGACTTTACTTGACTCCAGGACCGTGATGCTAGGAGGGGTCGTGGCAGGGGAACTTGGGAAGGTGATGATTAACTCAAAAGTTCCATTGTCCGTGTGGCTGGTGTGTGCGCGAGAAAGGGCATCCCCATCCCTTCCTTCCACACCGACTCTCCATCTCCCGATCTCGGACCCCAGAAGAAACGAAAAGCGAAAGCGAAACAGAGTGGGACTGGGAAAATAAGGCTTCCGTTTCATCATCATCATCATCGTCTGCAAGAGGCGAAGGGCATTTGATATGGTATCTTGATACCTCGATATCGATCTGCCTGTGGATGCCCTTTCACAGCCCTTCCACGGCCAGCTTGGAGCACAATTGAAACGAACCCGAAACCGAAACGAAAGGTACAAGATGAAAATGAGGATGAGGGAGGAGTGTGGAGTGTGGAGTCTGGCGTGTGCACCGGTCAAACCCCGACGAGCTCACCGGTCACAGGCCTCATATTTCGAGCCGAGGAGAGAGTACCGGTACGGTAGTGTAGGGCTGGATAACTACTATACTATACTGGAAGCGTGGAATCGCTCTATACCGTTCAATTTGAGATGAGTTGAGTTGAGTGGACGTGGAACTCTGAGGCCGCGAGATGTTACTTCGGATTCTGGACTATATCATCATCTTCATCATCATCTTCATACTCCATCCCCGCGCCTACTCTGGTCACCGCACCACACCGCGCCCGCGCCACACTCTCCACCATAGGTCTGTGTGGCTGTCTGTGGCTGTTCCCCAGCTACTGGTGGCCCTCCACCGATGAAGCGGAAACCTGAAACACTCAACACACCCGCTCGCCAAAACCACACCGACAGGACACCCTCGCAATCCACCCTCAACCCTCATCTCAGCTCAGCTCCCCCAGCTCAGTTCGGGTCGAGTGTAGACGAAACGCGCCACTGCCCTCGTCAGGTATTGGGGATCGGAGAATCGTTTCAGCCGGCCTGCGGTGGGGGCCATTGAAACCCTACGCACACTGGGGCAAAATGTTGAATCATCGTCATCTTCAATCATCGATCCTCATGAACAAGCATCCTTCATCCGCAAGATCGGCAAGCTCCGGATCTGGATCCAGATCTCCCATGTGCAGGCGGCAGATGTCCCTGACTCGGATGACGCGTTGGATTAGAGCTGAGAGTCGAGTTTGATCGGAGCTCAGAAATGAAGATGTGAAGAAAACTAGTCAGCCAGTTGCGGCTGCGTGGCATTCTCAGCATCATCATCGCCATCACCATCATCATCAAGTCCAGCCAGGGATCGATAATAACGCATGGATAGGTGGATGGATGTCAATTATTTGCACTTGAACAAAATAAAACCCGAGAGGGCTCCACGTAGCTTATGTATGTCTATCTCTTTCTGTCTGGTCCGGATGTCGCAGCGTTTCCAGATGGGATGATAATCGATGGCGCTGTCTGCGTGTGTGTTGTTCACCCCATCGTCGTCGTCGTCGGATCGATTGGGCCAGCGCTTGCCAGGCCATGCAACGCCGCATTGACTCTGGCGCGCCCTACCGTATGGGCATAAACGAACAGCTGCCACGCGCGCGAGATGATGCTGGTGACCTAGTTTGTATGGGGTGAGATACCTAGGTATGGGAAATGGGAGACAGGATGGACTGCGGCGGAACTAGCTAGGTGATGCAGTGTTGAGTTGTGTGTACAGTAGTTGGGGTGGGCTAGAGAGGGATACGTCGACCAACAGACAGACAGACAGATAGACAGACAGAGAGGGTATGTCCACCACGAGGATGCCCGTGTTCGTTGCTGGTGCTGACGGCCGACCTGGGGGAAGGATGGCGGTGTTGGGGTTGACGCCTGGTCACGGCCTTATGGGTGGAACATTCAATGCTACCGCGAGCGAGGCTGGCTGCCTTTGAATGTTACAGAAGCTCGGGCGGTCGCAGGTTTTCTCACTGAGCTGAGGTGAGGCAGAAACGAATTAATTGGAATCTGACACGCCAGTGTTTAAACGCCCAGGTCACAGGCGGAAACCAAACCAAACCCCTCGACGTTACAGAGTCAGAGTGCCAGCGACACGCCCACGACACACACACCCACATCCAATAACCAGCACCATTGGCGCCAGCAGATGCATTGAAAAAAACAGAGGTTAGTGTAGTTAAAAAGCGACCCATGGACCGTCGGCCAGCTGGCTCCTCTTGCAAGCGGTGCTTCACAAACGTCCTGTCTGATCCATTCATCAGGATTCCTCTTCCCGTCCGTACTCAGTAATATATCCCGAAACCATCCGCCTCCCCCCTTCTCTCTCGCCGCCATCTTGATCCGTCAAACACAGCACAGCACACGTACACACACACATACACAGGCACATACACAGGCACATACACAGGCACATACACATACACATCCACATACACATCCACATACACATCCACATACACAGCACGCATCCTCGCACACACACACTCGCATAATACACCGCATTGTAGCCTTGACGGATCCGCATTGCCAGGCTTCGTATTTTTAAAGCGACACATAGAATTGGCGGCAACGCATTTACGACAACCGCCAGTCCACTCCACCCGGTAGGTTGATACTAGCCCTCCTAGGTAGTCCCAGTGTCAGGCGTCTGGCGCAGCAACATAGCACAGCACAACATGGCTTGCTTGCTTGCTTGCTTGCTTGCTTGTCTGTCTGTTTGCTTGACGTTTCTGATGATGCTGCTTTGCTTTGTTGCTTTGTGTGTTGTTGCATTCCGCGCCCCCCCCCCTTCGTTTCGCTCAGGCACCGGGTGGTGGGCATCGATCGCATCGCTAACATGGGGCCCGACAATAGACGGTTACAAAACCCTACGGTCGCCGCAGTTTTTTTGAGCTTTTGGGGTGATTGAACGGAGCTGCGAACAATAAACGTCGAACGACCGTGTTACACAGAGCGAGCGACGGATCCGGCACTGCCACCACAACAACAACGACAGTGACTACTACTACGACAACGACTACCATCTCCACAGCCTTGACGGTTGTAGCTGACCGGTATCCTTCACCGCCATCGTCCACGACAGAACGCGCGCGCCTGAGGAGCGACCGCGAAAACGCTGTAATATAACCCAGCATCCTTCCGCTTCATCATCATCATCATTTCCAACATCATCACCATCACCCACCCTCAGCATGTCGACCTCCCTCCCCAAAATCTCAGACCGTGAGGCCCTCGACGACTTCATCACGCAGCCCGTCACCTCCACCATGATCCGACACCTCGCGCAAAAAGCATCCGCTGTAATCCGCTGCGACCCCCCATCTACCAATCTCCCGCCCACCCCCCCGCGAACTCCCGACCACGATCTCTCCACCTCCTCCCCCACCATCCCCGTCCTCCCCACCCTAGAAACCTTCATCACCTCCCTCGTCGCCCGCTCCCACGTCCAAGTCCCAACCCTCATGACAAGCCTCATCTACCTCGACCGGCTGCGCCAGAAGCTCCCCCCAGTAGCAAAAGGCATGCGCTGCACAGTCCATCGCATCTTTCTCGCCTCCCTCATCCTGGCGGCCAAGAACCTCAACGACTCGTCACCGAAAAACAAGCACTGGGCACGCTACACGAGTGTCCAGGGTTTCCCGGACTTTGGGTTTACCCTCACCGAGGTCAATCTCATGGAGAAGCAGTTGCTGTTTTTACTGGATTGGGATCTCAGGGTTGAGATGCGGGATCTCTTGGAGCATTTTGGGCCATTTTTGAGGGAGGTCAAGGAGAGGAAGTGGAGGGAGAGGGTGTTGGAGAGGGAGAGGGAACGCGAGAGAGAGAGGGAGAGGGAGAAGGAGAGGTACAGAGAACCGCAGAACCATGGTGTCGCAGTGTATGATGAGGATATGATGATGATGATGATGATGACGCCCTCTGCGCCACCATATCCAACCGACTCCTACCTCTCCACGCCCCCTCGCTCCTCTTCATCCTCCTCCTCATCATCTTCCTCCTCCTTCTCCACTTCCTCGCCCCTGAAATACTCCCGGTACCATCATCACCATCAGCATAACCACCCCACCACACACACCCTCCCCCACCGTCCCCACCATCACCGCACCCACCACCGCATCTCCCCCGCCCCCTCCCCCTCCCGTATCCCCACCCTCACCCGCTCCGCCGACCACAGCGAGAGCGAGAGTGAACCGTCGCCACCGCCGCCAACGCAACGGAGTCTGCTGCCGATACAGGTCGGGAAGAAGGGGCTGAATAGTGCGGGAGCGCAGGCGCAGGTGACCGGGTTGTGGGCGAGGCTGTCGTCAAGGGCGGGGGTGGCGGTTGTGCATTGAGTTTGTGGTGAGCTGAGAGGAGAATCATGGAGTTTTTTTTTTTGGGCATGACGGCGTTTCTGGGGTTTCAAGTTTTTTTTTTTTTTTTTTTTTTTTTATCCACAAAAGTTTTTTTTTTTTTTTTTTTTTTTTTTTTTTTTTATTTTGTTTTTTTTTTTTTTTTTTTTTGGGGGGGGGGCCTTTTTTTAAGGGTTTTGTTGTGGGTTTAGTCAGCTTGAGTCGTTCAAGTTGCATCTGAGGGATATACTACCTAGTGGTTACCGCTGAAGGAGTAGATAGATGGGATGGGATAGACACTTCAGTGCGGTTGAGGGTTATAGCACAGCATAGCATAGCATGGCATTATAGCATGGCATCATAGGGTTATTATAGCATGGGAGGGGATGGGTACAATACAATTCGATACCAAACAATGACAACAAGATCATCATCATCATCATCATCGTCATTCGCTTCTCTATACTCTTTCCCCCCTTGCCCGGCCCTCTATCTCCTTCTTTGTACCCCCGGGCCACCCTCCCTTTTCCGGGCCACTTCTACTCTAGGCTCTGATGTTCCATGATGTCTCTGTTCAGTGTGTCCACAACATCATAACCTGATCAGTCACCACCCCTACTGGGCCCGAGCCGCCACCACAGCCCCACGGTTAATGCCATTGCCGCCGGCGCTGCTGCCGTATGCCCTGCCCTGCCCCAGTCGGTGTCGGAGCTGTGCCGCCGCTACTTGGTACCTTACTCTACACTCATACCGTAAACAACTTCCAAGTTGAGTCCTAACTTGTGCTATGCGCTACTATTATATCCCATGTGCTACACACCTAAGTACCGGTATGTTGTAGGTACCGGTACATACTCATGTAGATGTGCATTACCTCGTGTCCACCGTACGGCACCGACGGGGTATCGAGTTGATATTTATTGGTAACGCTTGAGCTTGAAGATCGAGGATGGAGGCTTGGGATGGGACTGCGTTTGTATAGTACGAGTACCTACGAGTGCTCTACTCTAGTACATATATATATATACACTGTGCGGTTTCGTGTTTCATGTTTCCATTGGGAATGGTTTTGGGGGTGGGGTGAAGTCTGGCTTGAGCAGAGTGTATACTACAAATTACATACGACACTGGCATAACTAGGGTACTACATACTCACTGGTGTTGGCTACCGACTAATAGTACCTGCTGTAGGTACTCTACTGGATATATATGATACGATACGATACGGTGGGAGAGATGGGTTCAATCGATAAGGACATGGATACGAGAAATGTGGCACGGCGGGTGGCGGGGTAACGGGGTGACGGGAGGAGTTCATGGGTCGGGGATGTGTATGTACTGTAGCATATTGTGGTCGCTGGGAGGTGGTACTCGGCGGGATGTAGGGAGTGGGGATATCATACTGTGGGGGGGGGGAGAGAGTTGGGGTTGTGTTGCTCAATGCTCAGGTTGAATGAGTGAGTGAGTTGGTGGTGGGGAAGTGGAGATGACGATAAGTGGTGTATTATGCATACGCAAATGTCAACTGTGATTTTAGGCGGTAGTGAACGGGGGAAAGTCCTTATGATGGGCTCAAGTCTACAGGCTTTGGAAATCATTGGGGCATGGATTCACAGAATATCACTCACACCAGTAATGGGTACACGCGTCTCTTGTGCGATGAAACTTCCAGCAGCACCAGATGCGGCTTATGTTCTACCAGTTATCAGTTAATTCAGCGTGCTGGATAGATCTGATATATGTACATATATCAGTGTCATTAACAGTGGCGGTGCGGACACTGAAGCCCATGTTCGTGGATCAGCACCCACTCGCGGCGAATAACAGGCTGCTCGTTGCATCCTGCTTCCACGCCTTTCCTTGCTCATCTTCACCCCTCACTCTTGCAACTACCCATCCCGTCATCTTTTACCGCTCTGAGATTTCGTCGTTTATCTTTTCTCGGCGTTTCGCTGTGAGCTTTCGTCATTCCCGCTGTTCCAAACATGCCCTATCCCACGTTCTGAACCAAACATTGTATGATCCAACACCATGCCTCGCTCTCTGATTCGGCAATGCTGACAGTTTGTTTGGCACAAACATCGCCAACAGTGGATGGAGTACCCCGAAGTCGGAAACTTCGTCGACCGTTACGATCCAGACCAGCCCACCGATCAATACGACAGTGCGGAAAGAGCCCTCTTGGACCTCTACCAGAAGGAGTGGAGACAATGTAGCTCCCCCTCGTTTTATTTTCACTAGAAAGAGAGCCTCGAGTTTTCGGGGCCATTATGGCATTGGTGATTGCATTCACCACGAAAGCTTTTCTCGACTTGACACTGTACATTATTATGTTCTTCATGGCGCGGCGACAGCGGAAGTCAAGATACTTCACATTTTCCATCACAACCGACAACTAAAAGTAGCCGTCTGGGTGCTGAATCTGGTCCATTGGATCCTCGACGTCGTGCACGCCGTTGCTTGTGGAGCATTCCTTACACCGATATGATTATCACAACAACAGTAACGAAGCTGGGCTTCGATCTATGGAAACTTGTAAATGGAAGACTGAGAATGACATGTTGTCCCTTCCAGTCAGCGAAATCGCCTGATGTTCGACTACCATTGCAGATGAAAGTAAAGTCTAACTCAGTTCTGATGGCTAAGGAAAGAAGCTGATGATTTGCGTTAGCTCGCGAGTATCTTGCACTCCGTAGAGAAGCTGATGAACTGGAACGAATGACGCTCACGAGGCATCCAATTAGGCCCTGAGAAGAGTGGAAGAGGGGCCGGAGGATACGGAAGGCGAGAGCGAGGGTGCCGCGATCATGGAAGCTGCTGAAGGGGATTTGAAAATGAGGAAGTGAGAAACGATGGAGATACACTCTTGGTAGGAGCGGAAGGTGGTGAAAAGCAACTGGATGATAAGGAGCGGGGGCTGAGGGCTATAGTACTAATGGTGATAATTATTATGGTACGCTTCAAGATGCGAATATTTCCAGTGCTCCTGATGCCCTGATGATTTCTATAACGACATCTGTAATTCCGCGACTTCAATCCAATATTGTAGCAATGTCCAGCAAAGTGAGGAACTGTGCCCTCACTGTGAACAAGTGTACACCGTCACAGTGTTCTCTGAGCCAGCCACCGCACCCGCTCGAGTTCGTTGCCTTTTCCTTTGGCCTACCAGCTCGGCCTGTGAGAGCAGTTTCTGCTCCAATCACATAGACATGCCCTTCCCCCTACACCAGTGCCCTACCTGTATATGACTTTGCTCCTCACGGCGTCAAGTACGATGAACTTACCTAGGTATAAGACAGAATCCCTGAAATAACCAACCACATTAACACTGATCATCATTACCGACTTACAGCTTCCTCCCCCTCCTAGCATAGATTCTTTTTCCGTTCCAAAAACTCCCCCATTCCCTTAACAGCGTCTCGAACACACGGGTACGCTTCCTCAAACGGCAGAATCGCTTAAGGAAGAGCACGAGGCCGGGATTGGTGAGCCGCTGAGAGAGAAGTTGAGAGCGGGGTGTTGGTGCGGTGTTGAGGGAAGTTGAGGACGAACCGCTGGTAGTGAGACAGTGCAGTCCTGGTGCACGTCTTATGACGCCGTTTTGTGTCTGACCACTGGCAGATCAACTTTAAAACTGTTGATGCAATGATCATTTTCTTGTAAGGGCACAAGTCAATTAAGGTTCGTTGGCTGAAAGGGACAACATATCGCTTTCAGTCGTCCATTCTTTTTTGATGCTTGACAGATAGCTCGCCAGCTTCCAGAGGCCATACCCCAAATTCAACACTGTTCCAGCCATGATGAATCTGGTGTATGGTGGGAGATACTCGGGAATGCTCCATAACGCAACCACCTGCAAGACATCCAAGACCCAATATATCAGGCCCATTGTGCAGGCGGCCACTTTCAGTCGTCCGTCATGTCGGGCGAGGTGGAGGATCTTTGCTCCCACCGTCACCCCAGCCATTATGAAAACAATGACATACAGGGTAATATTTAGAGCCCCTTTATGCGAGCTTGAACATAAGATCGGTGAACGCTTTGGTTGCGAAGCCTACAACCACATTGAAAGCCGTCAAGGAGCTGATGAATTTGAAGCCCTCCTTTTGATGGAAAAACATCGCCGCATATCCTCGGTTAGGCCATCTTCAGCAGATGGTTTGTCCAGGTCTTGATATTCAAGGTGAGACCGCAGTGAGGATTGGATGGTCGACTTTACCCGGCACACACACTTCCCAGTTGACGTCCTTTTCCGCCAGTTGGGTAATAGTCGTTGCTTTGACCACCGTAGACCGTCGTAGACAGGTGATGTCGTACTTGTATGTAATCCATTACCGCTGCTGTTGTTCTCCAATTCTCGCTCCTTCTCCATCCATTCTGGATCTTTCAACTTCTCGCTGCTTTCACGGGAGACATGGTAGCCAAATCACCACTGATCCACCTATTATCTTCTCGAAGAGTGGTTCTAGTGTAGAGACCAGTTAAAAGTTCGAAATCCCCCTGTTTTGATGTTCTCACCACCGCCGGCTGGGTTGGCATAGTCGAGTGATATCCATGAAGAACCACCACATCACTCGCCACTATATCTCCCAACTCCAACGCCGGTAATCTGTATCCCACGACAACCTGGTTGGGAGCCCCCAAGATATACCGTAGAGTACATCTCTACATCTCTACTTTTCGTTCACTCTTCACCATTCATAAACCCTCACTGCCCCACTGTATTGCCGCTTTTTAGCCTAAACCCCCTCCCTCCCCACCCCCCAAAATCCAGACCCAGGAAGGAAACCATGATACCAACCCAGGCAACCCCAGTGATCACCACCCGGCCCGTTACCCCGTCCACCCCGTCCCCCGATCCCCCGCGATTCGATTCCTCGGGACCCTTTACCGTAGAGTAGAGTACCATACAGTACATTATATAGTCTACCTTGGTCGTACCGGACATTCTCCCGGGGGTGATCAGTGATCAGTTGCGGTAATTCGCGTAAATGCTACCTAACCCACTGCTCGACTGCACAACATCTCGATTCTGGATTCTCACGTCGTACCAGTTCTCCACGTTGTGTTTGATATCTCTCCGGCTCTGCAACCCACCGGTTCCAGCTTTAGTTAAGCCTAAGTTCGGCTTGGATGGTGGCGGCAACTTGAACTGGGATATGGGATATGGTATAAGTTGTAGCCCTGACGACTCACTACTCACTACTTGGCTAGCACGAATCGTACATCAATCACCACTCACACAGCACACAGCACACAGCACACAGGACGCAGCCGCTCATATTCCTAGGTGATAGGTTCACGGTACGTGCGGTGGTAGAATAAGGTCTTGTTGTTGTTGTTGTTGTTGATGATGATGATGATATCATTACTAACATCCACCCAGGTTCCATAATATCTCATCTCGACTCAACCTCCAGCTCACCCGGCGACAAACTTAACGCGAACGCAGCCATCATCATCACCATCATCATCACCATCGTCATCATCATCGATCCCTATTCCTCATCTACGGAACGCAAAGAGAGCATACAACCTTCAACCCCCAGAGCAGAAGAACAGGAGAATTTGAGCTGGAATCGCTGGAATCACGGCGACCGGGCTGCGTCTGAGGAAGCATCTGAGTCTGTGTTGGAGATTCCGGACTCGACTCGACTGGACTCGACTCGTGAGGATCCTGAGAGCGTATTCCCTGGTGGTGGGTAAGCTGCAACATAACATTCTGGAGTGGTTGTCAGGATTAGATTGGATTGGACGGCATCCACAACACCAACACCAACACCACAACCGGCGACACGCGCGATTTTTCGATATCGATATCGATAGGATAGGATAGGATAGGATAGGATAGGATAGATAGGCCTCTATTCGACCCAGCGAGGGTTCGAAACGGCGACCATCGAATCGAATCGAATCGAATCGAAACACCACAACACCACAACATATCTTGTGTATCTCAACCTCCAGCACGCAAGATCTTGTAACATGTTTCCAGAGCCGATTGGAATGGCGGTTGTACGTATTCTTTCGATTCTTTCGATTCTTGATGTTTTTTCAGAGTGTTGTTTGTGTTGTGTGTGCTTTTTTGCCATCTCGATGCCGATGCCTACTGTGTTGATTCCCCAATCTCTGTTCTCGAGGAGGTGTGGGTTGCTGTGTGATGAGCGTGCGCCGGGTGATGGGGACAGCCTGTTGCATTCTGCGCATCGCCATCACCCATCCATCCCATCACAACACAGCACAGCACAGTTCGGCGAGCGCGGACCGTACCTTTCTGCGATGCGATGTGCTGCCGATGATGTTGCTGTTGAGGAGGAGGAGTCCGGGGTGGTTGCGTAACCTGCGTAACCTGTAACCTGTGTAACTCGTGCTGGTCGTGGACCCTGAGCACCTTCTTTTCTCTCTGCAGCACAAAACTCCTCCCCCAAACCCCGTTCTGCCTGAATGATCACCCAGTGTGTTTCGATTTCTGCTGGTGGGCCGAGGATGGGGGTGATATTCACTGTGTGTGATCCGCCGGGTGTGGGTGATGTTCAGGGACGGGGGAGCGCTTTTTTTCTACGTCGGTGGTGATGGCATGTTTTTTTTTTTTTTTTTTTTCTTAGAGGAGGAGGGGTGGTGGTGGGTGATGGGTGATGGGTGATGGGGTGGAGAGGAGGGGAGAGCTCTGGTGTTGGGGGGGCTCTTGGCGTCCGCCTCCTGGGTGCTGCTGCTGATGCTGCTGTGGTGGTGGGTGCTGGTTGGTGCATCAGCCGCCCTCCCTCGCCGCCGCCCTCCTCCTCCCACACTCCTCACCACACTCTGTCACCCACCACCACAAACAACCACCCCCGCCAGCTATCTCGTCACTCGACGCTGTTATTCCTGCTCATCATCCCTCCTCCTCCATCCTCCCACCAGTCGACAACTATCGCATCGTAGAGCATCGCGCCCCCCCACCCACCAACGCCCCCAGCTGTTCATCCCCTTCGCTCGGTACTCACAGCTCCCCCCTCCCCATTACCCCCGCTCCGCACACACACACACACACACCTCAAAGCACGCCGCAAGCCCCAACCCCCAACCCCGGTGCTGTTCCCAACGTGTGAATGCTCTGAGGGTTGCCTGCACTGCTACGCACACTGCTCCGTTCCCCTAAACTGTCCCGTGGTGCTCTTTTCCTGTTCCGCTTGACATCCCCGCCTGCTCTCCTCCTCCATACTCTTTTGTCTCGGCCAACTCTCGACTTGCCTTCTTGACCAACGCTGATACTTGCTCTCTGCTGTTAGCACGCCTCCCAGAGGCCTTCGTCAAAGCGAACGACGTCGCGGTTAGTCGAACCGCCGCACCAATCCTCCTCCTCCTCCTCCTCCCTCTCCTCCCCGCTCCCGCCGACCCCGCCAATGGCTGCCCAGTGGTCCCATAAGCCGGTATTGACCATGAACGGAAAAATGCAGGGCGTCATTATCGGTATTCCCAGCGCTCAACAATCGAGTCCCCCGGCGCCCGCCTCCACCGCAGCTGGAATGTCGATACCCGCGTTAAACGACAGTATCATCAACCGCAAAGCCGACCCCGCCCAAGGCCTCTTCCAGACGTGCTTGACGCTTCTCGAGCGGCTTCGGGATGTCCCCGATTTTCAAACGTTCCTCGATGTTGCCGCAGAAGAACCGGGGCTCAACGACCCGGTCCAGCTGCTGTGGCGCTGCTTCCGCATGGGCTCGAGCCTGTGTGTGCTCTTCAATGCGACCAGGCCCGTCGAGCTAATCCGCGAGGAACGGCTCGCCCCGCGGCTGAACACGCTGAACGATTGCAAGGCCGCCACGTTCCATTTCCTCAAGGGCATCAAGGAAGAACTTGACATTGACGGCGATGACTCTTTCATGATCTACCACCTCTACTCGGAGGACACGAACGGCTTTGTCAAGGTGAGTTGCTGATTGCGGGGTTTGAAGGGGCGCTGCTTCTGTTCGGAGAACGTGTTTTGCCACAGAACGAGGGGTTTTTCGAGGTCCCCCTCGCCGCGTCTTGAAGAGGCGCCACAATGCGGTTTGCCGAGTGCTGATGTCTGGTGCTTCATAGGTTACGAAAACAGTCATGAAGATTCTCGATATTCTGCGCGACCGCAAGTTGTTGCTGAATCGCGGTGCCTCCGATATGGCGGTTGTCCAGACTCCCCAGGGCCCGCTCGACAGCAGGGCGAGGATCATTCAAGAGCTGGTGGAGACTGAACGAAAGTATGTCCAGGATCTGGAGAATCTCCAGGATTATATGCGGTACTTGGACAAGGAGGAGGCCGTCACCAAGGACCTAATGCACGGATTGTTCCTCAATCTCAACCAGCTCGTGGATTTCCAGCGACGGTTCTTGATCAAGGTCGAGACGCTGAATTCGAGCCCGCCGGAGCAACAGAATTGGGGTTCGCTGTTTACAGGAAAGGTATGTACTGCCTACGCTCATGTGCAAGCAGGAGTTGACATCAGGACAGGAAAATAGTGATGCGTTTGGTGTGTACGCTCTGTACGCCGCAAACTTTGAGGCGGCACAGGCTTTGGCCGTTGAGCACCGTGACCAGCTCATGAAGTATCCGCATCCCGTTTTCGATAACTTTGCGGCTTTCCTCATCAAGCCGGTGCAGCGTCTGACAAAGTACCCGCTGCTTTTGAGGGTGGGTTTCTTGCACAACCATTCTTTGACGGTTGCTGATGACGCACAGGACCTGATCAAGCACACGGATGCTCTTCAAGCGGAGGACCAGGGGCTCCCGCAAGGGTTGGAAGCTATCGAGGCCATCGCGCAACAGATTAACGAGGCGATCCGCAAATCCGAAAACGTCCAAGTCGTTCACGACCTGTTTGGACGGGTGGAAGATTGGAAGGGTCACAGGCGCGACCAGTTTGGCGAGCTCTTGTTGCATGGTCAGTTTCTGGTCATTAAGGGCGATCAGAAAGGTGATGCCGAACGCGAAGTAAATTGTGCCATGATGCCGCAACAGTGAAGCCCCGCTGACATGATGTAGTACCTGATTTACCTGTTTGAAAACATCTTGCTTTGCTGCAAGGAAACCGGTACCGGCAAGAAGCAGGGCAAGACGATTATGGGCAAGTCATCGAGGGCCGCTTTGGGGCCGAAACAAAAGACAAAGTTGCAGCTTAAGGGGCGCATCTTTATGCAAAATGTGACGGATGTCGTATCATCGTCAGGACACGGTGGGTCTGGTGCTTGTCATGCATTGGAGCATAAAGCTAATTTGCATAGGGTCGTACACCCTGCAGATCTACTGGAGAGGCGATCCGGGCGTCGAAAACTTTGTTATCAAGCACACCAATGAGGAGAACCTCAATCAGTGGAAGAAGCATGTTCAGCGGCAACAGCAGATTGCGGAGAGCGCGATCCTTGACAAGCCACGCGGACGTGGGAGCGGAACCGGTTCCACCGGCGGTAAAGACAAGGCGTCGGAGTTTTTGTGGATGGAGAATGCTAAGAAGGCGGGTGACCACCACGAAGTCCTGGATCCCAGATACAGAGACACGGAGACAGAGGAAGAATACTTCGGGTCAGCAAGTTCGCATAATACCTGGGGCTCGAATACCACTCTTGCCAGGTCCAGATCGGGCACCAATGAGAATCTTCCTACACCCAGTCAGTCCTACTCCCGGCTTCCCCATGGACCCAGCTACCATCCGAGCCAGTCCCCGCCATTGTCGGTCAATACTAACCCCGCGCTCTACAATCTCGCGACGTCTCCAGGTAACCAGGATTCATACTTTAGCCCAGTTGAAACCCCGCATTCATCTCGGACGAACTCGAACGGCAGCGCCTACCCGTTCCCTCGCTACCAATCATCCAATGGCTATGACGCCCCGCAATTCACTCCCCCCAACATGTCACGCTCCTCCTCCCGCGAAGGCTCCTCCCTCCAACCCCAATACCAGGCCTATCAAGCCCGTCAACCTATGCAACGCCCCTCTCTCCCAGGCATGCACAACAGCGCCGCCGCCGCCGCCGCCGCGTCCCGCGGCCGCTCCGCCAGCACCCCCAACATCACCCACATAACCAACTCCTCTACCCTCCCGCGGGGCTCCCCAGGCGGCATCATCCCCCCCGTCCCCACCCTCCCGACCACCTACATCCCCTACTCCCCCTCGACCTCCACCATCAGCCCAAGCAACCGCACCTCCTCGGGCTCCCCGACCTCCCCCAACCTTCCCCCTCACCTTCTCCCCGCGCGCGCCACCACAGCCCCCGCGCAAGTCAAAGTCAAAATCCACTACCTGACGGACAAACTCGCCATCATCGTTCCCTACCACATCCCGTACGCGCAGCTGCTGGACCGCATAGAACGCAAAGTCCGAATCTGTGGGAATGGGCCCGAGATTGATCGGAATACCGTGATTAGGATTCGGTATCAGGATGAGGATGGGGACTTTATTTCCATGCAGAGTGATGATGATGTGGTGATGGCTTTTGATGCGGGGGAGGGAGCGGGGGGTGGCGGCGCGGTTACGTTGTATGTGCAGTTGGTGCAGCAGTAGGTGAGCGGGGAGTTGTTGGTGAAGTGAGTGAACTGGGAGTGAACTGGGGGTGTAGATGTGATGATTGATGATGAACGGAAGGATTAGATGGGAGTGCCCGCGAGGGCTGTTGTGGTTGTGGTTCTAATGGCGCTTACTGTGGATCGTCGAGCAGTTGTGTTGTTGTGTTGGGGTTGTTGAAAGAGAGAGAGCATTTACTCCTTATTACAGGACTGGAGCTAACGGTGTTTTTTTGCGGTTGTTTTGCGGTTTTTTTTTTTGTTTTGTTTTTCTTCTGTCGGATTCTTCTTCTTTCTGTCGGATTCTTCTTCTTTCTGTCGGATTCTTCTTCTTTCTGTCGGATTCTTCTTCTGTCGGATTCTTCTTCGGCTGCTTCTTCGGCTGCTTTTTCGGCTGCTTTTTCGGCTTTTTCGGCTTTTTCGGCTTCTACTGCTTCGGCTTTTACGTGGGCTGGATTTGTGGGCTTTGATGTGGACTGGATTTGATCTGATTTTTTTGCGGTTCTGGGCCTCTTTTTTTCTTTTTTTTTCTTTTTTCTTTTTCGTTTCTTCGTTTCTTCTTTTATGTAATTTTTACTTTACTTGATTGACTCCAGGCTGACGGGATTTGAAGGATGCGATTTGAGGGGTAGGATCGCGGTGGTTCGGCCTGAGGTGCGATAGGATACTTACTGCGGGTTTTCTGTTTCCTGTTTTCTGATTCTGGTTGTTACTTACTTCCTACTTTGCGATGCGCCGCCGCCGTGGATGGGGGCGGGCGGGCGTCTTGAGATTCTACTTGATGATTTGAGGATGAGGTGGCGGGCAGATTTGAGGCTGCGATTCTGGGCATGAGATACTAAGGCTGCGATACGAAGGCTGTTCTGAGATACTGAGATACTAAGGCTGCGATACTGAGGTTGTTCCCGGATACTATTACAATACTACTACTTCGATACTTCGAGACCGCAACTTTCGTGCTGATACTCGTGGTGATATCATCATATAGCTACCCCTAGCTGAGAGACTCGAGACGCTTGAACTTGAACTTGAAGAAGACCTTCATAGAAACTGATACTGATACTGATACTACTAGCTAGATGGTGTTGGTGCGGGCGATGGTGGTTACGATTAACTTGGGTATTCCGTTGCGTTGCGTGGCTTTGCTTTCCTTTCCTCACTCTGGGTCATCCGCCGAGTCATCCGAGTCCGCTCACGTCTTGCACCAAATTTCATCAAGTTTCACCTACTAGTAGTTGCCGGTGGCTACACCATTTCGAAGCGGTCGAGAGTGCTACTAGTAGAGACCTAGAGACCTAGAGTGCTAGAGTCCAGTCCAATCATCCCATCTACCCCAACTACCTTAACTACCCTAACTTCTTACTACTACTAGTAATGCTACATAGTAATATTGGATACTCGATCTCACCGTGATGCTTCACCTTGAGCTTGAGCTTCACCTCCGCTCATTGTAGAGTACTATAGTAGTAGGATCGGATGATACTCGATGATCGATGATCGATGAGTGGATAGAGTACTATACAAGTATTATCGTTACCATTTCAATGTCCATCAAGAAAGAAAAAAAGTCCTATTCGACTCTAATTGGCTAAATAGTCGGTACGCCTATGATTGTCATGCTCTCGCGCTAGTGCGACCACGTGGGATGGGGGTGGGGCTTGGAGGAGGCCCGGGTGAGCCTTCATGGATTGGCCCGCGCGCTGGCTAATAGTCCCGGACTACTGGGGGCACGAGGTGGCGCGGGCGAGGAGGGGGCGTGGGGAAGGGAGGTTGGGCGGCGCTGGCGCCCGAGCGCCGTCACGAGGGAAACGTGGGTGGGGAGAAAAGGTTTAAATCAACCCCCCGCCGTAGCGCCGTGGTCCTAGAACAATAGGTTGTCTGTCTCACCACCACAACAACGAAAAAGAGAGAAGCGTGTCGAGGGGGGGAAAAAAAGAGAATGTGTCCATAACTTGTGCTTCCACCAGTACCACTCACGCCCGCAACCTCGCTGCCTTCGGCCCTACAACGATCAATCAACATACCGTATCCAAGAACGATGGCTGCCCACAACTCTCGGACCGTGAACTTCCACCCAGCTCCACTCGATACGCGCGCCGAGAGTTCCTCCGATACTGTTTCTCTAGCCTTGGGACAAGAGTTTGACTCAAAGCTTGAAGCTTTGCGCGCAATTGATACATGGTTGGTTTCAGCAAAATTCGACTGAGAGTACCACGATTGTCCTTGAACGTTTCTGTTGTCATCAGGCTGAGGGATATCCCTGGTGCATCAAGGTCAGCTTATATTGCGACAAGAGAGAGCCAGCGTGTGGAAAATGGGTGATTGAAAGCGTCTTTGCGGAGCATAATTGTATGGTTTGGGGACGAGTAGGATACTACAAGACCGTTAATACCAAGCGATGGCTGGATTACAGCTTACCACGGTTGCTGAATGCCGCAACCATCATTAACTGTGTGCGCACGCAATACGGTGAAGAAGTTCAGTTGAAGGCAGCACAGTTTGCGTTGCGCCCTGCTCGCCATGCCCGTACGGTGGGGCACAAACGCCAGTTCGAGTACTTTCCGTCTATCTCAACGCGATTCATGATTAAAGTCCAGGCAGTGTTACGTCTCTCAATACAATTA
The DNA here is from genome assembly GCA_004786065.1 of Ascodesmis nigricans. Taxonomy (NCBI): domain Eukaryota; kingdom Fungi; phylum Ascomycota; class Pezizomycetes; order Pezizales; family Ascodesmidaceae; genus Ascodesmis; species Ascodesmis nigricans. The sequence goes on along the minus strand of ML220155.1, from coordinate 133,444 downwards.
CGGCAGAGGAAGAAGTTACACGAAATGCAGTTCCTGATATCAAGCTACGTACCACCGTCCGCCGGGTATTCATTTGTCCAAACGGGTCGCGCAGCTCGTTCATAAATTTACGGCCTGCATTGACTGTTGATGGCACGCACCTTCATGGTTATTTTGATCTTACCCTATTACTCGCTCTTGATATGGACGCCAATATCTGTCATGTGTTGTTAGCCTGGGCGGTTGTCAAAAATAAAAATACGAGCAGCTGGAAGTGGTCCTTCGAGAACTTGGCCTGTGCTATTCCAGAAACCCGTGACGCCAGTGTCATCTGCGACCACAACAAAGGCTTAGAGACAGGAGAATAGCGTTTAAATGCTCCTGGTTTGACAAGATTGGTATGCACATATCATCTGTCCTACAGCGGGAGCAGGAGACAGGACAGAAAGACAGAACGCTCCAAGGAAAGGATGGTGGTGCTAGAATTCCGAAGACACAAGAAGGTCAATGTCAAACTCAAGTTTAGCTTTACAAGCTCGACTTCAACTTCCCCCACTACTGTGGCCAGTGTCTGAGCTTGCCTAATCCCGTCGTAGACTATACTACAACGTTCGTAACCCCCCCTAGCTGCGGTGGTGAAGAACAAGTGACCAGCTGACGATGGCCCCACCATGGGACGAAATGGAATAGGATAAAGTTTGATTCTCCGCATAGCGGATATAGCGGCTGCGGATTACCGTGGCGGGGGGATGCACATTCATGGGAGACAGATTAATGTAAGGGGTGGGAGGCAACGTAGAATGTGATTTCATCCGGAGCCCCGATAATCGTACAATATGGTAGAAGCTAGTTAGATGAGATAATACTCGATAACTGCGTGCGACACAAGTTCCAACCTCGACGGACGTGAATGAAGCCTCAGAAACAGTTTCCTAACTTGACAACATGCCCCATGAACGCGCCTCTAACCCCACCCTGCACGCATAAAAAGAACCATTATGTGAGCAGCATCGCCTCGATAATGCGGAATCCCGCAGGGCCGCTCGTGGGCAAGCGATGTATCTTCATAATCTGCAGGCGCGTATCCACGCTCCGAAAGAGCGCAACAAACTGCGCTTCAGTGCGTTCCATTCCCGTAGTATGGGCCATCATCAACAGATCACGATGGGCGATTAGCTTTGACGTCGACATTTCAGGTACCACCATCTGTCATGATATCAGCAAGTATGGCGTGAATACATGGACACAAACTTACGTCTGAAATGAGTAGCCTGGAAACCCCAGGATCCATGGCCTCCACGATGGGGGAGAGGATCTGCTGACAGTGGCGATCCGGCCAATCATGGAGAATGTGGCGAAGAAAGTACGCATCCGCATGTTTGACTGGTTGAGTGCCGTCAAAAAAGTCGTGCGGCATCCAGATGAACCTTGGCTGGAGTTCGACGGCAAGTTTTCTCTCCCCCATGGTGACATTGAATTGCAAATCCTGAACCACGAATTTGAGATTGGCTTCTGGGTACCGTCGAGCCACGTTGACCATGATGTGGCCCTCTCCGCCTCCGACATCTACAATAGTAGCCGGTTTGTTGGACTTGGACAAGGTATCAAAGGGAAAGATATCAGCAAAGCTCCTAAATCATGTTAAACTTGCTCAAAGAATGTATCTGGTACTTACCCAGCTTCATACGAGAATGACGCTGTTGCGGCCATTGCTTTTGTGAATCTTTCCCCCATAAAATCATCATGCCCACCATAGATGTAGTCGAAGAAACCCATACGAGAATTCTCGGGAGTGTAAACCAGAGAAAACGCTGATTCGTGGGGCTCCGTCGGTGAATGGTACGTCTTTGCTTTCAAAGCGTCCGGCATCCAAGCAGCCGCTTTGGCGCCCTCGAGTCCCCTATTATGCTCAGCTTCATCACTGCTACCCACCAATTGAGGAAATACCCAAATAGAAGCAAAGCGCGGTGGTTTTCATCTCGCATACTCGCGGACCTGTATGTATGTCGATAGGTGCTGGGGGCAACCTCTTCAAAGATGAATATTGCAGTCAAGGGACGCATAATTCGGACTGGTAGCGCATCAACATGATTCTGACTTCCCGGATAATGCACTTACCTATCACTGAGCCCTCAGCTCCCACTATAACCGCAATCTCATCCGCATGGCGCTCCCCATCCAGTGGAATCGCTGAAGCAATGTCCAGTTCCACCGCTACCGTAAGTGCAGAGTTTTCGAGATACTGCTACTGTCAGCTCCGTCGACACTTCGAAGAGCGATAGTACCTGACGAGTAATTTCATAGAGCCCAGGAGGCCCTGAAATGAGCGCAATCAGTCTCTCAGAGGCCGCCACCAATGCCCGCTGCGCTTCTTGCCCGGTTTCCTCTTTGCAGACCCCTGATGAGGAATCTGGCCGGAAAGTTGGAGGTGAAATCCCACTCTTTTCGAGGGCTTGGAGATAGACATTGACATTTTCAACGATCGATTGGGCGAGCTGGCGAAGACCGTGGTGGTTGACACCGAGGCTGGAGGTCTGCACAACATCATACACGCTGGGCGGAGAAGTCACAACAGCGGGATCCATTTCGTCGAAAGAGTGCCGAGTGGGTAGCTGAAGGTAATGAGAGAAGAAAGGAGATTTGTTAAAAAGTAGCGGGAGATTGGCTGCCGGCCCAGGCGTTAATTGAATTTTCCGACATCGCGGATCCGTGTAGTGCAAAATGCAGATGTTGATACACCCATTTAGATGAGCACGACGCTGAGGAGTGGTGGCGAATATCGGTTGGTGGATGATGGTTAAGTGCAGGAACAAGTTTGTCGATGAGGAGGGTTAAGGATGCGTTCGGCGTGCATGCGGACGGTCGTGAACGGTCCTGAAGGCCACCCAAAAGTACTCTTCAGGACCGTTCAGCACTGTTCCACCCCACCAAAATTTTGAACGGTCCTTAACGTTGAACGCACCCTAAGATCGCTACCAAACAAACTTTGGGAGGGACGAGCGGAATGTGTAAATGTCACTCGATCTCGCGATCTCGCGGCTTCTCCGTTCCGTAATCACGTGACCTAGTGATAGCCCCAGGCTCAGCGAATCACGACAAACTGCTGCCAGTCACCGACATCAAACATCTCAACACCCATCCCCCACGGCATACGAACACCAGTCCGTATCGATCAGTATTCCGCCCCGTTACGATAATTACGGACATCATCATGCACTGCTATCAGGAGATTCGGCTGCTTCACCTTCAAGAATCTTGAAGGCGACAAAGGGCCTCAGGATAGGTGAAAAATCCCAGGCTGATGCTTATCACTACCTCAAGACTTCCAGTGGTATTTTGGGGTCACATTTCCCTATAATAATCACCGCTTTCTAACCCCCAAATTCAAAGTGAATCGTTGGAAGCCTTGACGCGGACGACTTCTCCTAACATGAACACCAAAGCGACAAGGTTATATCCGCCAATACGAGGCATCCCTTCGTCTGGCTATCCTACATGAGTTTATGGTCTCGTGGTCGCGGTCATGATCGTGTTTGTCTTTATGTTTCATGGCGGCAATGTACATACATTCCGAGGTGTACCGTCAAGACGAACTGCTCGTAATGTAATAACTAATCCTGTTTAGAATTCCCCGTCAATTTAAAGTAATTTTCCACCGTATCCCTTGCGCGTTTTGCTAAAAGATGTATTCCGTTTTGTAGGTACTCATGGGTGAGATCATCCATGATCACTCTACCGCTTCGTCATGGTCAGGGCTCCTGTACTTCCTCTCAGCTCCGCTACTTCCTTCACCTATTACCATCAATCATATAACTTATTGGCTCCCGCTGTTGTCTCGGCGACATTCTTATCTTTATCTCTTCCCCGGTTCAGTTTCATCCAGGACTGGTAGCCGGAACCATGTGGCTACGGGGCCATCGAACGCGGTCAGCTTGGTAACAGGACGACCAGCTGTGATACTGGACTATTCGAAGCAAAGCATTCCGATTAATCGCCAACTGGATTGCCTGTGGAACCCATTGTCTGACAGCACATCTGTTTAAATGGGGTCATGAGATGATAAGGAAGGTCTATCCGGAAACACTACCCATTGTCGATTTCGGGTCATCGTAGTAGAGTATGGTTGACTCCCCACTGATTGGTGACTGTGGGGTAACCGTAATTAGCGGTGGTTAGTGGAGAGAACATAGTACAAGCGTTGACAACACATGGTAATTGAGTTTTGTAGGAATTGGAGGATTAGCCACAACCCTTGCATGCGCGCTTTCGGGTCATGATGTTGTGTTGGTTGAAGCACTCGCCAACGTAAGCATTTTTTTTTGGTTCATTACTCAATGGAATGAGCTGACGGTATACTGGGGTTATCGATAGCTGGGCGAGGTCGGAGCGGGTCTTCAACTTCCACCCAACATGTTCCGAATTTTGGATCATGAGGTTTGGGCAATGAGATTATTCGCTGTGCGGTACCTTTATCCGCTATCCTCATCATGAGATGGCAAGGCGGAAGTATTTTAGCGGGTATCCCCGCAGACAACCAGTACAGAACGCAATACGTGATACATCGGGGCGGCATTTACCGGATCCTCTTGGAACGTGTTAAATCACTTCCCAATGTCCAGGTCCCGACAGGTGCCCGAGCAGTCAATTTGGACTTTTTTGAGGCTTTTGTTACACTAGAAGACGGCCGAGTGCTCGCTGGGGACGTTATTGTTGGCGCCGACGGAATCAAGTCTACAGTTCTATGTTTGGTGTTAGGCAAAGGCGTACAGCCCGTGTCTACGGGTGACTGTGCGTACCGGCTGGTCTTGTCAAGAGAAGTATTGGAATCAAACACCAATTTGAAGGAGTTGGTCGATGCACCTGTCGGGATCCGCTGGGTTGGTCCCGGTCGGCATGCTATGGCGTAGACCCCTCTCGATACCTAAGGGGAGCACTCTAACCCCCGCCGATGACAGTTATCCAATGAAAGGACATCAGCTGCACAAAATGGTGCTCGTGCACCCAGACGATTCTGCCCTGGACTGTGTTTCATGGGCAACCAAAGCAGAAGTTCTGGACACCTACCCACCAAGGATGGGATCCCCTCTTTCTGCGACTCATTGAGAAGGCCTATGACGGCAAGATGATGGAGTGGAAGCTTTGTACAACCGATACTTTACCCGGTTGGACACGCAGAAATTTCTGTCTTCTAGGTGACGCTTGTCATCCAATGTTGTAAGTCATCTGGCTCTGTTTCTCGTAGTTGATATATGACAGACACTAAGCACCTCTAGGCCATACGTGGCTCAAGGTGCTGCACAGACTATCGAAGATGCGACAACTCTCTCAATACTACTCGATTCCATCAGCGCACCTTCAGAGATCCGGTCGGCGCTTGACATGTACGAGTTAAGTCGGAAATTCCGTTGTGAACGCATCCAGGCCACAGCAAGGGCAAACAGAACCTGTCTAAACCTTCCTGATAGTCTTGAGCAGGAAATGCGAGATCAGCAGTTTGCCCAACTCTCTCAGGGACAGCAAATCCCGATAAGTGGGGCGATCCCGCATATCAACGCTTCGTCTGGGGTTATTCTGCTCAATGGGTCGCGGCGAAAGACGCAGCGATGATTCACTTTCTTGCAGACAATCATTATTGCACTTTAGAGGAAGAGTCTCTGCTGATCGATGCGTTGGAGTCTATCGGTTTATCGGGCATGAACGATGGGGGAAAGAAGAAGAAGCGCAAGGAATCTTACTGACAGCAGTACCTACATCAATCCCCCCGTCTGTACATCGTCATTTTCGTCTCGCCTGAGCCGACTTGTTGAATCTGCGAGTTGCGGCTTTTTCGACAACTCACATGTGTTTTGCTGGCACTACCAGAGGTTTGGATCTCCACTGTACAAGCAGATCAGGCAAGGGGGACTTGAGAAACATGCAAGTTGAAGACCCTGTTTTCAAATGTGACTCCTCATCTGAACTTGATGGAAGAGCTTTCAAGCTAGACCGATCAAAATACTGCAAAGAGGAGTGCGTTTGAATAACTGACTCACTTAACCATGGTGTGTGTCATTTCACTGCTTTGTTTCCTTTTGTTCTATTATTGTGTTGTTATGAAATGGTTGGGACATGATAATGAGTTGGTTGATATAATCCAACGGGATTGGATGATTGGGTAGGTACTCGGAATAGATTATAACTGAATTTAAGTTTTTCTCTCGTCCTCTTTGACTTGCAAACGGAATGTTTCTAAACATGGTAATTCTTCCTTCTCGTTAGACAACATTGAATCACCGATGCGCACAACCCACTTCCATCAGATCGGCTACCGTTTGGGTTTCGTTGCAGATTAAGGAAACGACGGATGTTCTCAGGTAGGAAACCGTACAGAGGGTTAATACATCGGCATATATCCGCAATCGCGGGATTCTCCGTTATGATTCGTTGGGCACAGGTCCTTCTCTGCAAGCCGAGTGGACGACTAACCGGAGGAAGTTGCAGCGGTAACGTGCCACTTCCCGCCTGTGCATCTGCCAATTCGCTAACAAAGACTGGTTCACAGCAATGAAGTATTCACCGCAACGATGCAAGATGTCATAACTATACTGGCTGGGCCGGCCCGCGCTCCAACTCGCGGTCGAGAACCCGCAGGCTATCACAACCCCGTCGACGTCCCCCAAAGCGCTGGTTATGTGGGTAGAGGATCGTGCAGTGCGTTTGCTGAGGGATAGCCACCGGCGAATTTCTAACCCACCAGCGTCATCCATCCCGCATCAATTCTGCGAGCTGCTGGCTTATCCTCATGGATGGAACTCCGAGGGAGTAGCGAGTGATGGTGTATGTGACGATACCCCCCAGGTTGGCGTCGTGTCCCTAAACTAATCTTCTTCAGAACAATATAATATGCCAGTGGATCGCCAAGGAGACCAGTCAAGCACGTGTAGCTGCTGCTGTTGCTGCTCATCGTCAAGTCTGCCCGCTGGCTTTCGAATCCGATGATGCTTCTTCGTTTGCAGGATCGCTGGGACTGAGCCTGTCCACATCATCACTCAGGATCACGTATTCAGCACTATCCTTCTCCTTGCGGCAAACAGTACTTGCGAGCCGTTTTCATGATCATTTTCGTCATTCAACGGTGGCTGCCGCACGAGCGTGTTCGAAACCCGGAATTCGTGGGGGAGATTCGGTTCGGATATCGGAAGGCAGGACAACCAGCCTCGTCGTGCAACCGCGTGTTATACCCGTTCAGGTAGCCGCTATCAACACTTGTGGAGAGGCTGACCAAGTTAGCGGGTCTTCCGTAGTTCGGCTGCCATGTGCACGGTTCTGGGCCACCATGTCTCTTTTTCATGGTCACGCCCCTACCTGGGCTGCCTGGTCGCCGTCACTCTCCAAGGATACATCTTGCGCAGAGTACAGACTACATGCGTCTGGCTCTGCGTCGTGCTGGCAGTTTAACATGTTCAGCTTTGGTGTCCGGTACTTCCCTGACCTACGACACCCCTGGCCGTGACGTGGGTTGTCTTCAGCCGTGTAATCTTGATCTGGCCCACTGTAATCGGGGCCGGCGGAGTGGGGTCGCGCGGATAAGGCTGATACTTGTGTAGGAAAGGATGTGTAGGTATCCGGCTGGCACCCAAGAACGTCCAAGGGAAACTAACCTCTGTCAACAAGGCTGGCACGGTTTCTTCTCCGCACACACACCTGAGGTTGAGGGCGCATTTATTTTTTTTCGTATCAAACATGGCTACTTAAGTCTATCAAGGTCCGGCACTCGAGCTTACCCGGTTAGGAACTTTGGAGATGTCGGTAAATCCTGGCGTGCAAAAATTATTCATCCACCATCCCTCCTCCCCCTCCCCGGGATGTCCTATGCGGAGATTGACGAAAACCAACAGCTCTCCACACGATGATACTTTTAAGCTGCAGGGAGAGGCAATCGCGGGTACAACGTAGCAAATCAGAATGTTCTCTTGCTAGCCCTTCTGATGGCATCAGTGTGCACAAGGGCGTGGCTGGGATCAACATTCGGCATTCAACGATCTTCTTGGGACATTGAAGGGTCTCTAGAGCGTCGATATGCTGCAGCTGACTGGCCGGTTTCCGGCGGCGGAGTAGTGTGCCAAAATCTCCGGTCTCAAAATCGGTAGGGTTTGGAGCGATGGTGGTGGTGGTGGTGGGTGTTCCATGAAGCAAGCATGCTGAGCATGGAATCCACTTTCACTTCTTTTCACGAACCTCTCTGTCCCATGCCCGTCACCTCCACTGGGGCTGCAGCAGCTCAACAGCATCTCCGACTACCCCTCCGACGACGACATCTCCACAACTCCTCCCGAAACTTCGCCGTCCGCCTCCATCGTCATCCCCGCCGCGGGGATGTTCTCCCACTTTTCGGCGACGTCTTCAAACCAAATTCCCTCCTCCACCGGAACCACCCCGACTCCCAGCGGTGATGGACCGTCCTCTGCAACGTCCGGGCATACTTTATCGAACTCCGCTCCTCCGGGCGGAGTCCCGGGATCACGATTTCCCACCACCGGCAAGAGACGCGGGGGAAAACGCTCACAAGTTCCTCGCGCCTGTGATACTTGCCGTTTGTACCGATCCAAGTGTGACAACAACCCGCAGTGTGCTCCTTGTGTAGCCCGCGGCGTGAAATGTACAAACACTGGACAGAAACCGGCCTACACGTTGGCAACCGCGACCCAGTGAGTTTTTCACCATGATATCCACGGATGTTTTTGGATGGGTGAGATGGGATTGTTTTTGGCGCGAGGGGGCGGCGGCAATGAGGAGATGAGATAGATGGGCCGATGGAATGGTCGTTGACGTTCTGTGCCTCCCAGACACATCGAAGAGCTTGTGGAAAAAATCCGTCAATTGGAGGAAGAGCTCACCTATCTCCGCAAGAGAGACGCCGATCGAGCTCGCTCCCCGTATCGCAACCTTTCTCCCCATCCTGAGCGCACTTCCGGAGAATCGACACAATTTCCCGATCAATCCCATGGCCATCATGAGGGTTACAGGACGTTGGGAAAGGACCTGGAGCAACTGACGACCCCAACCCCCTTTCAACATAATCTGTTCAACCCCAGTATTCCGCTTGACCGGAACTCAATGGTACCAAATATGTCCCCGGAATTTGGACATCTCTCGGATCCGTATGGTTGCACTGGTAGTTTCCTTGGAAGGGCTCGTGAGGATCACTATCTCAGCGTGTATTGGGATTCATACCATGCCCTGATGCCGGTTGTTATCAAAGCGGATGTTGACAAGCTTCTTGAAAATCTTTGGAATGAGGTAGAGGAGGAGTACGACCAGTACACGCAGGCACCGCGGAATCGGAAACCAGCGCCATTGTTGGATATCATTATGGCTCTCTGTTTGCAGTATGGAACCAACGGCGCAATCAAGAGTTCGCAGCGGCAGCCGGAGGAATATCGGTCGACGAATGCTCCTGTCGAAGGATGGGATTATTACAACCGGTGCTACTTGCAGGTTCGCACGGAGTTGGAGCGCCCAACAATTGTCACTCTGCAATGCTTTTTTCTGTGTACTATGTATCAGCTTTGTGCTGGTAAAGTCAACACCGCGTATCATTTAATGGGGTTAACGGTCCGGATGGCATATTACCTTAGGATTCACCAGGAACAAGATCCGCAGCTTGATCTGGGTCTACGACAGTTGTATAGGCGAATTTGGTGAGTGGGGCGGTTTCCTATCGTTAGCTCGTTCTAATTAGAGGTAAGGTGGTCTATCTATCGCTTGGAGGTCCGCCTTTCACTGGAGCTTTCTCTACCTCACTCAATTCAGGCCGATCATATTTCATGTTTTTATCCGACGCCACCTCAAGAAACTGGTTCGTCTAACACCAATGAAAATCACTCGATCATGTTCAATGCTTATTACACCCAACTTCACACTGCGGTACGCAAGATTCACGACCACATATATCGAACCGATTCTGTTGTGCATATACGGTCTTCACCACAGCAACTGGAAATCCCGCCAATTGAGAGAATTGCTCTGGAGCTCAACAGTCTACTCCCACGGATCACCGATACATGGGTTTCATCAGTTCCAAACGCGCTCAAGTTTCCGCGGCTGCAAAACGGAAGTCCCTTTTCTGTCGATTGTACTAGCATCTCGTATGACCATTCAGCACGGGTTGACCACAATCGACAACGATTGTTTCTGGAGGCTAGCTACCATATGCTACTCTTGTTGCTGCATCGCCCGTTCTTGCGGTACCAGTGCCCGGATTCGGGGCAACCTGACAAACCGTCAATCGACAAGACTCCAACGGCCAACAGGCTTGCCATAGGGGCGCTTCAACATGCACGCTCACTGATCTATTTGCTTAACCAGGTACTCACCGAAACAGATCATTTCACTGGATGGTATCCGGCCTTCAACACGGCGTCCGCAGCGGCGCAGTGTATCCAGCTTTATCTCCAGCACTACCACCAACTCCAGCCTCTTGCATCTCAAGCCGCTGGAATCTCCTTCCAGAATCTCAAAGAAACGCTCTTCATCTCCCTCCGCATTTTCAAGGAATTCTCACCCTCTCATCCCCCGTCTGAAGTCGCCGACCAATCGATCCAGATATTCCTGAACAGTATCTCCCCCAGCCATCCACGCGGGCCAACACCAACTCCCCTCCGCCGCAACCCATCCTCCCGTGTCGTCAGCGGAGATGTTAGATCCCCGCTTTCCTCTACCGCCCCGGACACGAAACCGCATCCCCAGTCCCTCCGCATCCTGTCCCCCAACACCATTCAAGTCTCCCCACCAGTGGAGTACTCCACAACGCCGCCTCCTCCGGCACAAGATGTCCTGGTCCCACAACACATCCAACTCACTTCCTGGCCCCACCATTCCATTCTCACCCCGCAACAGCCCGACGGCCACGAGCAATGGCCACCACAATACCATCACCAAATCGACCAAATCTTCCCGGGAACCACGTCCGTCGGGATCACTCAAGACTCGGTATGGGCGACCGGTCAAACCGCGTTCGTTCAACCCCCGCCGCCCACGCTACCTCCGCCCCCGTCGCAGTCACCGCAACCACAGCTTTCTCCTCCGATCCAACAACAACCGCAGCAACCACAGGGCTATCCGGCTATGGGCGTCAGCGTATGGGACCACCATCACGGGAAATGGATCCACCAACATCCGCACCCACACCCTCACCCTCATCCTCTCCCCCAAGGGATGACTCACTCGCCCATGGGACCGTCCGGACCACCTCACCACCCTTCTCACCATCAACAACAACAACACCAGCGACGCCAGAGTCTTCAGATGGTGAACTCACAACATCCGCAGCAGCAACAGCAGCAACAGCAGCAACAACGGCAACATCAGCGGCAGCAACATCACCAGCAACAGCAGAGGCCTGCTCAGCATGGACAGCATAGTCATAGCCATCATGATCCGGCGCAACAGCATCATCATCATGGTGGCGGCACACAGGGCGTGCATATGGCATATTTTGGGGACGAGAGAGGGTTGGGGGGCGGTGGGTAGGGTGGGTGTCGGTGGGAGGACTGGCGAGTTGGTGGGGGGCAGGCGAGTTGGTGAGGGAAGTTGGGGAGGTGGTAATCGAGAGAGTCAGAGTCGGAGGATGTGGGAGGATGTGGGAGAGGGGATTTGGGCCCGGGGATAGGGAGGGGGAAAGGTAGAGGGTGCTCCGGTGACTGGGCGGTAAACTAAGCTATATAGCACCTTTAACGACAGAGACAGCGTTCAGGTACCGGTGATTGGTGGTATGGCAGGAGAATTAGAAGTGAGGTGAGGTGAGGTGAGGCGAGAGGCAAGGTGGAGCGACAGATGGGGAAGGGTGGGAGGGAGGTGTGTAACAATGGCTATGGCATTGGGGTCTGTATGTAGACTGTATAGTACTACGAATAGATCGTTGTGTCACTGTCACTGTCATTGTTACCGTTTGGTTAGTCGGTCGATCGGTTAGGGGGGTTTGCCGGAGTTCACTGCTCTTCACCTCACTTCAACGACTCCAACGCACGAGTACTCCACCACTTCTGTCATGATACTCGAGAGATAACTTCTCAATATATCTCGAACACCTCCATCGGCGCCGCCGGCTAAAGGCAAACACCTCGAGAGAGAACTACAACTTGAACGAGAATGGGATACTACCAGTCGCAACTGAACGCACTGCGTGATAACTCATGTCCCAGGAGAAGAACGTGAAGATGATGGTGAACGTCAACTACTTTCTTGTATCACGCCCTCGTGCTCTATTTGTACCCAATATTATCCCTCTATAGCTTGCCGTTATGACAACTCGACACGAATCTTCTTTTACGAGAGTCTAAGAGCGCAATGATCCACCTCTACCGTACCCCTTGATCCTCCGACTTCTAACTCTGCCACAGCTCGCATTTAAACCCCCGACAAAGTATAGTGATATCTACGGTCATAGAACGATGAATTATGACCGTGACTACTTTTTGAGGCCTGAAATGGTAACTTGTGCCCATTAATGGGTCGTCAGTTATCACTCATTCCATCGTGAATTATTCTCTGAAACAATTCTAATAGGGGAGGTGTGTAGTTCAAGAGCTCACATCCTCACATCGTCACGTCCTCACGTCGTTTCGTCGACTCGCAGTCTCCTCCTCACAGCCTCTGCTGCTGTTGAAATGCCAAACTGTCCGACTTGTGCTAAAGTATATTCCTGTTACTCTGTCTGCTGCATTCAACTGCTGATCTCCACAGCTGTGCCGGAGTATACTCTCACGCCCATAGGAGCTAGCAGAATTTTCTCGTTGTGTCGTAATATAAAGAGCGTGCTGAACACACCACTGTCGACTCGACATTCGGAGTTATACACACAAGTGTCGGAATGCATTTCCTCACCGCTCAACCTTTCCCTCCTAAAAGCCAATATTAGAAAGCTCTTCTACGGCCGGGATGATCGATATCAAATCATAACTACTCCGATTTTCTAGAGAAAACTCGCTGGCACGACTCCGGGCCATCGTTAAGCTCCCAGTTACAACCCCATAACGTTACCTCGCAGAGATTAAAGAAATACTCGCCGTCCTCAACCCGCTACAGCAAGACTCAATGAACCATTGTCAAAACGATTTCCTTCGCCAAGTATGCCAAAAAAAAAAAAAAAACTCCTAGCGAACTCCAAGTATGCCACAATACCGTCACCCATACATCCACTGGCTATCCGTTCCGCTACCACTTCGTCTATGCTCCCTTGCCATCTCCAACTTCTTCCTGCCTGAGCGTCTCCACCGCTTTATCTAGCGCTGCAATCATCTTCTCAGATAACTGCATTCCTTTTTCAACCTCACTCTTCGGGCTGGGGTGTTCGTCCTTCACTCCACCAGTATGTTCCATCGTCCTCATCTTCTGTGCCGCGTTCACGTCCGGCGATTTCTGGAACAGCAACTCCCACCAGTCAACCGCAAGGACCCAGGTCGATTTTCTGCGCCACCCCTCATAAAAGCCTGGTAGGTACTCTTTAGAAAGATACATGTCATCGTGTAAGGCTCGTTTCTGCCTGGCCATGTTCTTGTATGAGCCTGAGCTCCACGAGCGGACGGGGCTCTTGAACTTAGGTGGTTCAGGTGAGTCTACGCCTGGGACCGGGTAGTGCGTGTACATCCAGATGAGAACGTAAAAAAAGCTCTCGAGGTCGTGACGCGGGGCATGTGAACAGCCTTCAAGCACGTCAATGGCCATGAACTCCGGCGTGCCAGTACGGTGTGGGGCGCCAGAAGCAGACCGACGGTCAAGAGGCACGGCAAAGTCGAGGTCAATCAGGTAGCCACCGGGGTCGGGGGATGAGATCATAATGTTGTTGACGGACACATCGCGATGCAGGATATTTTTCCCGAGCATGTTGCGGTAGCCTACAATGGCAGAGCGGAAAGCCAGTAGCAGCTCTTCGCGCGTCTTGAACTCCTTCAGACGCCGCCCAACGCCGCGTAATACTAGTCGTCCATGAATTCGATTGTAAGGGACGGAAGTTGGGGCGCTCTCACAGGTGTCATTGCGGCGTCGCTTCGGCGTTTGCGATCGCTGGTTATCAATGGAAGAGTGCGAACCCTGGTTATCAATGGAAGAGTGCGAGCGTTTGTTGCGGAGGTTATGGTGATGGAGAGCGGGAGGAGGGGGCCGTGTTGGAAGGGTGGCGGCGGAAGACGATAGAGAATTGCTCAGGCTTCCAGTTCCCTCAGCCATCAACTGGTATTCTGCATAATTGGAGGGCATCACAACCTCCGTGACAGACGGCGACTTGTAGTTGAGGCCTCGTCGGATTGCGTCCGCAGTGTCATCTCTCTGCCCATCGACCATGACATCCTCATGGTGCACCCTCTGCGCTACGCCTTTGACACCCTCCAGGCGTTGCAGGTGAACGCCCTCGTGCTCCCGCTGTTTGCTGCGCCACTGATCCTTGACGACGAACTCCCACCTGTCACGATCCGAGTCCGCCCTTCTCGCCCGCCAGCATACACTTCCCCTGGAGGCAATCGTGGGTTGCAGGAATAACGGCTTCGGATCCAAGTAAAGCCGAGTCGTGTTGCCATCTTCCACAAACTTGACGAATGGATCCCCTCGATCCTGGGCGGTTGGATCATAAGTGCGCAGATCTTGATTCTCGTCCACCACTTGGATGGTTGGATCAAAACCGGTCCAGTCCGGCGAACCATACAGGTAGGCGGCGAACACTCGCACAGTGAGCTCTGGTTTGCTGTGAATGTCAAAGTGCTCGGAGGCGAATACACCGGATCGGTCAAAGAGGAAGCAGCGCAGGAGAGATCCACATAGCGAAAATGCATGGACATATCGTCTGCCTGGCTGAGTCCCAAAGATCTCACGCACCCGGTGGGCAATGGTGAGAACCATCTTGTGATCAGCCTGGTGCTGGGATCCGGATGTGCCAGCGTTTTGCTTTAGCTCCCCAACGACGCGGACGCGGTCCCAGGACACAGCGCAGACGGTGCAATAGTCGGCCTCTTCCTCACACTCGGCGGTACAGGACTGGTCGCGGTTCTCTGAGCATGGCAGCGACAGATTGCGGGCGATAAAGATGACATCTGGCTTGCGGCGCGCACTGCCATTGACTATCGTTCTTTGTGTTAGCAGACAAGAAGCAGCCCAAGTCAGAAGAGAATGAATCTACTCACACAATGGTACATGGCCGGAATTCCGGACACGTGATCGCGCCTCGCCGGCGCCAAACACCTCCACAAGGCGCTTTGTCCACTGCTTCAACCACTGGATGACTGCCTGCTCTGTGGGCTCCTTCGGCCACGACTTCCACCGGCCGGACTGCACATCGAATGTGCGGTCAATCAGGGCCTCAGCGTGCGCGCTGTCGCACACAGGGTACAGGCTGTCGATGAAGGAGCGGGCATTGAAGCCGGAGTAGACGGTGCCGCGAATCTCGTCAGCGACGAGCGGCCCCATGCGGAGTAGGTGGTTGGACGCGGGCTCGCTTGATTGGGAGGCCGAGGACCGCTTCACTGGAGTGGTTGCACCGCCAGAGTGTGCCATGGGTGGTGGAGAGGAGGTGGGCGAGGTGGACGAGGTGGAGGACGGGGGACGAGGTGGAGGACGAGGGACGAGGTGGAGGACGAGGGACGAGGTGGAGGACGAGGGTCTGTCGATAGGAAGCTCAAGAAGCTGGAGAGATGATGTAGTAGGAGGTAGCTAACGGCGACGCTGGTGCCTAGTTGCCTGACGTGCCTGACCGGGTAACCGATCGTGGAGATCCGGAGAAGCAAGGAGATAGGAGGCTAGTACAGTAAAGTCAAGTGGCAATGACCCCAATCCAAGTATCGATTGATTGATTGATATCATTTAAGCGCAGAGTGTGCCATGGGTGGCGGAGAGGAGGTGGGCGAGGTGGACGAGGTGGACGAGGTGGAGGACGAGGGACTGTCGATAGGAAGCTCAAGAAGCCAGCGGAACAGGCGAGAGATGATGAAGTAGGAGGTAGTTAATGGCGACGCTAGTGCCTAGTTGCCTCTGAAGCACACGTTGGTTAGCGTAGGTCTGTAAGGCGGGTAATGTCTGTTGCGGCGCAGTGAGAGATGGTATATCATTCGGCAGGCCTCTCCCTTTATATAGAGCCAGCTACAAGATAGAAATAGAAGTCTCTGGCCAAATTCATAGAGACTACTAGAATTGGGTGAAACCTCACACGATGGTAGTCCAGTACAGGTGGAGACTAGACAGACCGACGCTGCGAGACAAGGGCGGGCCAGAGGCAGAGGTCGAGGATATCGAGGAGAGGGAGGCCCGGAGACATGATCAGTTGTATGACTGGGCTGTGTGCAGCGAGTGAGCGAGGGATGTGGTGGGAGAAGGAGTGAGCCGAGTGTGGAGGACAAGTGGTGTACAGTTCACCTTTTCTCTGGTTTCATTTTCATTACCTTTTCTTCTATAACATCCGGCACAGTTGTGGGCAGTTCAACACTCCCTAGGGGCTGTAAGCTACGCTGTGTTTGTGAACCATGGCGCTGGGTATGAGGTAGGGTGGATTTCCTTTTTCTTCACTGTACTTAGTACGGGTGTCTACATATCCACAGTGGATGAAGGACAATAAACGAGAATCAACAACAACAACAACATAGAAATAGAAGGATGTCTTTTTCTTCGCCTTACAAGGTCTTCACATAGTCATGTCCCAACGGGATACCCCATGCACCAACACCTTCTCCTGTGCAGGAGAGAGGAGCTTCAAAGGCGCTGCTACCGAAAGCAAAGCGACGAGAGGTCGGCCAGCACTGGCTCGATCGGTTCCTTAAGCGTCATAAGGAAATAAACTCCTACTTCCCGTAGGTGATAGGTGTAACAGTTGCACACTTTTTCGCACCCGATTCTCTGACCATTTCCCAAGCTATACCGGTTACCGCTGCTGCTGCTCTAAAGGATGATTTTTGCCTGGACAAGTAAAGCTCAACAGCTCTCTTGATGGGGCCGTTTCCTTTTGGTTGATAGAATCGCGATTCTTGATCACTTCCATGGCAATAGCGAAGCGTTGAATGTGGATTCGGCGGCATTCTGCGTCATATAAGTTAGAGGCGCGCGTTTGGAAATATGGTATGGAGTAAAGGGGAAACGTCACAAATAGAGATTTGGAGAAGTAAGGAGATATATATAGGAGGCTAGTGCAGTAAAGTCAAGTGGTAATGACCCCAATCCAAGTATCTATTGATTGATTGATTGAGATTGACTTCATTTTAGCGCATTCGTCCCGTTGGGATATGGCGCGTCCCCTACTCTACACCTTCCATCTCCCCCTCCCCTATGTTTCTATTACATTAAATTTCCTCTATACATATTATTCGTCTGTTTTCAACCCCCTTTCTCACCGTCCCTTAGCGTTGGCGATGGGTCGCCTTTTGAGTCGTGATAGTAAGCTACTAAGCACGTTCTCTCCTCTTTCTGTTCATTTTTGTTTTTGTACCTCCTCCTTGAATCTCTGTTTTCTCCAATAGCCTGCCCAGTGGAAATGAATTTTGTGGACATGGCAACCTGCAGCTTGTGTCAACACCTCAACTCTCTAACCCAGTTCGAACTTCTGTACGAATGCCTAGGCAGCAGCATCTGAATCAGGACCCTTTTCTTTCGAGCTCTATCTCATCCATTTTATCTCATCAATATCCATATCTATGATGCCCACCTCCAGATTCTTATTTATTTATTTATTTATTTACTCATATTGTATAGAGCCTTTCGGCTAAGACATGAAGAGAGACAAAAAAAAATACACTAACAAAATCATCACCACTGTATCCCCTCGTTTCTCTAAATCCTCTTCTCTTGACGCCCGTCTCTCAGGGCCTCGTCAGCCTGTTTTTAGTCTACACAACATGCAAGAATTACCTATTGTGGGTGCCAGTGATGAACACTGTAACTCCTTCCCCTCTACGCCCTTTCCCATCTCTCGCGCTAACTTCCATCTTTATGTTTCCCCATCCCACATGCAGTCCCCTCCACACAGCGTCTTCCTGATCTTCCTCCTCCTCTCTCTCTTCCACCCTGCCTTAGAGCGTGCTATAGCGATCAACTGGTAAGACCCGAGGGTCTATGTGTTTTTTCTGGGGCCCGTGAGGTTGGAGGAACGGTTTGTCAAAGATGCGAATCTAGCAAACCCGTTTTGTCGATATGCAGGTATAAATTCGATGTAAACTACCGAAGGTGACTGTCAACATCCCTCTGAAATGACCGAGTAATACTCTTGAGAGCAGTAATGCAATATATTATCTGCACATTCGGATACGTTACCTTAAGGCGTGCGCTACTGTAAGGACTGTATATAATATGGTAAGTGCTGTCTTGTTCAATTCCCTAGCGAGCTACGCGCGGCAGATACATAATTTTCTCGTACGTCTTCTATACTTTGTGCTATGGCTACGGTACGTAATTCGTTCACATGGAGCCGCGGTGAGTCAAATGGGTTACGGGGGCTCAGTCTGGATCATACGAGCACCGGGAATTGACAGCAGCGTAACAATTCAATTTCTCCTGACGCAAGCCTGCGGCGTACGAAAATATATGGGCATAAAACCTCTAGCTTGAATCACTCTTCCCACCACCACCATCGCCCAAGTTTCCATCTACTCCATCATTTCTGCTCTATCATCATCATGCGGTCCACTTCCTGGGGCACGATTCTCCTCCCCTTTCTCGCCCTTGCGGCTGCAGCTCTTGCGGACCAAGCCCTCGCCATTCCTGTGGTTATGACCAAATATTTTGGCCCAGCTCGAACCCAACCAACCGAACTGCCTGAGGCTGAGTCTTCTGCCATCAGTGATGGAGTGAGCAGTGCATCATTTAAGGATGTTTAGGCGTTGAAAGGAAATATGTAAGTCTTCTGGCTCTCCAACTGATTCTCACTAACTGGCTGCGCAGATGTTCGATGCCAAGGAAAGATACTGCAATGAGTGCCAAAGTGTTATTCCGAATGGTTACCAGCACTATGTCAGCTATGGCTATGGTAACTTTAAAATTGATGGTAAAACAATATAGCTTCCTAACCTTAGCCAGGTATTACAGCTCGCACTCTCGTATGCTGACTGAAATAGTTGGGTACCGGAACATTGCCGGAGGAAATTTGGTCATTAAATGGCAGGAGTAAGTACCACGCTGCATCTCTGGATATGGATATTCTTTGTCTTAAATACCCGACAGTGATCGGAGGCTGATCAAATTCTATAGATGCAATGACTGGGTGGGGGAGGTTGGGGAATTTGTATAAGTATTGATGATATGAAATGGATGAGGAGATAGAGCTCGAAATAAAAGGGTCCTGATTCAGATGCTGCTGCCTAGGCATCCGTGCAGTAGTTCGCACTGGGTTAGAGAGTTGCGGTGTTGTCACAATTGGCAGGGGGTAGAGCTGGGCTTTTTCGGTCGAAATCGTTCTTCGTGTGATTCACCGCCTAGTCTCTTCACCTAACCACGTGCTCACCATGCCCAACCTTGAGGCCTGGTACCCTTTCCGCATCTAGACACATGTTATCGCTGTGAATCTATATGTCGCACGTCCTCCTTGCTTCTCAATCAGGACTACACCAACACTGGCGGCGCGGGGAATCGACAACAGTTTGGACGGACCCTCAACCCTCGACACCATGGCTGACCCGCTTTCGGTTCCTGGAGGCGTTATAGGAATTATAAGCTTTGGAATCCCTGTTCTGCAAGGCTTAATCACCTATTACAGCGATCTGAAAGATCAAGACGACAATATTGCGTCTGTAAATACACAACTGCTTAGACTTCATAAGATCTTCACCAATATCAAATCCAGGATTGACGAAACCAAGAACAAGTTTCCACCCACAAAGCGGGAGGATATCGAATCTACGCTCAAAGAATGCTTCGCTGAAGTGAAAGGACTGGGCAAGAAGTTACAAGCTATCCGGTCAAGTCCCTCATATAACCAGAAGATAACAGAGACGGAAACCATAAGAAACAGACAGAAGTTTCATGAAGAATCTCGGACAACATCATCATAGAATACAATAGAGCATAGAAGAAAGTCGTGAAAATATCGCTCTAAGGCATATAATATGAGCTTACCGAGATAGTTTTCACGTCAAATACATGTCCCTTTCTAAACGACGCTTAAAAAGTGGTTAAAACGACATATCATTGGCCACAGTGTGTGGGGAAACGGAGTTGGTGAGGAGAAGTAGAGTTGAGCCCTCTCATTTCTCATACCCGTGCTTACCTATCCAAAATTTCGGAGATGGAAATACTTGAGTCACAACTGCAGTTTTCAAGTGGCCTTTGAGATGATTATACATGAAAAACAAAAGACTTCATCAGTTTATTGGTTCGTTATTCGTCATGATTTAGCAGTGAAAAACACTAAACAGGAAAAGCGGGAAAAAGTACAAAAGATGAAAACTCAAGTCAGCAGCAGCTTACGGGGATGCAAACAGATAAAAAGCAAAGCTCAGAGAGAAAGAGAACTTACTGCAACAGATGGGAAAGGGGAAAGGTCTAATAGAAAGACAGGGATTGGAAGTAATAAATGGAAAGGAACAAAAGAGAACGAAAAACAGCTATACTCTGAAGAATTGATAATTTCTTGAGTGTGCTCTACATTGGCACTGGACGAGTTGGGCTATGCAATCGACTTCCGTCGGATTCATCTTTCTCTGGAGCCGGTGTTGGTGCCGATAGAGTACCTTTAATACCGCGGTTTGGTGAAATTGACCGTGAATTATTTCCTGAATTGCTGGAACTACCACTTGAAGAAGGAGGGCCTTTGAACAAATCCAGTTGTGACTTAAATCGGGAAACGTTTACTTTTAAAGATTGACGACTATCATATTTACGGTAATCAATCCTACCATCATAATCGACCCCTATCATATAGATAGGTTTGTTTGTATCCCCTCCACCTTGTAGAAGCAGTGATGACTGATCGTGTGACAGTAGTGTACCAGGGATGCTCAATTGTTTAAGAAGGAAAAGAGAGGAAACAAAGATTGCAATAGAATCTGCGTTATTGAATGGGCGTTTAGATTCCCTTTCGCGATGATGATATCTTACACAACGCTTCCAGCCATACATTACCTTATCCGTGCGCCAGCACAATATCTTCAATGAAGGGATCACAGTATCTACGGATGCCGACCATGGTGGAGACCCAGACACCAGCCGCAGCACGACGGGATATGTGCTCTTTGTCAACGGTGTGCTAGTGGACTGGAAGTCTAAGAGGCAAAGCGTGGCGTCATCATCCACTACGAAGGTGGAGATCATCGCTGCCAACACAGGCTCCAACCAGGCGATATGGTTGAAGGATCTGGCCGCGGAGATGGGATATGGAGATCTGAAAATCCGTCTTCTAAACGACAATGCCCAGCGCTTCAGGGCAATGAATAAAGGCCAGCTTACAGCAGCCACCAGACATCTTCGATTCCGCTACCATGAGCTCCTCGATAACGTGGAATCGGAAAAGATGGAAATTGTGCAGGTGCGCGATCCTGAGATGATGGCAGATGGCCTCACGAAGGCTTATAAGGGTAGTAAGCAGGAGAAGATGTTGACAGACTTTGGGATGCTTTGATTTTGATGTTTTGAGTTTAGATTTATGTGCACGAGAGCATGAAGAGGAGTGTTGTGATTTCGGAGTACTCAGTGGTTGTGGTGCATACTCCCGTGCTCATGGTACGGGACTAACACAGTTTTCTACGCTAGTGCTATTCTCCATGTATATACTCCTGCTATACTGTAGAATAGATCTGTACCGTTCCTTGCGCAATTGCAACATAAACTGTATACTATTTTATATAAGGAGGATGTGAATCAGTAAACTTACATAGATTGCATTATTAGCATTCGTTTTAGCAAACTTCGTTTCTGTGCGACTCCATGCCAGAGTGTTGTAGGCTTGAGCGCCTTGTCGGCATGGGTCTGTTGGACGGATAACTAATAGATCCGCTTGGGAATCTAGATAAAATACTTCAGCAGACTTACGAAATTTGGCCGGTAGGGTTTTCGGATCCACAGGTGTCAAATGCTCATCTCCACAATATATCTCCATTTTGTGGGCTCTTTGATTTGCCAATCTTTCCGAGTTGAGCTGCGGCTGAGATGGGTCATTGTTGTCCGGATACAATGAAACTGTTATTAATTTATCTGCTGAAATGTTAGCATAGAAGATGATTCCACAGCAACATCAAAACTAGAGCCGTGATGGAACATGAAGTACGTGCCAGCAATTTCTAGGAGGGTTTCTTCTTTTGGGATACGCTCTTCGAATAGAAGATGTTGGAGTACTCTCAAACTGGCAAGGACCACCAGCTTTTCCTTTGGGAAGCTTTTCAGGTACTGTTCGTTGTCGCTGTTTTTATTGTAGTTTTCGTTGAGCTGTATCAATTCAATTACCTGCCAAATCCAATCCTGTGCTTCAGAAACTACTTGTTGCAGGTGGGAATACGCATTGATGGATTGACCCTCATTTATCCAATTCCTAGCTATCGCTTCCTTATCGGAGAATTTTGAACAACTTTTCTGGTTCACGGATACGAACGGAATAGGTTTTTGGGACGACATTGGCGTTGCATTCAAATTGGTAATCAACATGCCGAGAGTCATAGACAAGATGCAGATGAAGTTGTGCATATTAAGCAGGTAATGATGTCTTGATGATCTTAAACAACAACGGCGTGTGCACGGACTCTCAATGACGAATAGTTAATATCCGGTTGCGATTTGAGGCTTGTGATGGATAAATTGAACGGGGGATTTAAGCTAGTGGAGACGCACAGCCCGCCCCATGAAACGCCTCGAGAACAAAAATGGAGGCAGGGGGAAAAGTTACCTATAGGGGAAGCTGAGGAGTAATAAGAGAAAAGTGTATATAACGAGCGTGTTAAAACACATGCGATACCCTACGCCAAAAAGGACTAGTCCACATTCCTGGTGTGTGGATTCCAATCATATATCCAACAGAGCGGAATGGTGGGATAAGAGTACAATAATCTGTAGAACACGTATTTTATTCAACATAGGGATGGCTCGAGAATAGCTATCATGGTCATTGCAGTATTTTTCGAACTCATGTCTGATAGGATCTGAGGCTATCAAGGATGGAAAGACGAGATCCACCTGGCTAACTCGGACGAGCGTGACGGTCAAAGTGTTCCTTCAACCAGACCAAGCACAACTAATCATTGATATAGCCAGTTGGCGAGATGACGAAAATGTACTGGTCGTCAAGATGGTTTCGCGTGTTGCCTACCATGATCGTTTCGCCTGACTTGATGGAGCGCACGCCCACCTGCAGATACCGCCTCCATGATGGAAACCAAGTGGCCTTTCCCTCTTCCAACTTCCCCATCTCTCTTGACTTCCTTGCTCCTCTCTGTACTCCTTCATTAGGTACCTGGCCACTAGGACGTAGTAGGCAACGATGTAGCTGACAAAGCGGCAAAAGAATCTGCCGTCCGGAACCAGACTTCCCCAAGGACTAGGAAACCCTCACTAGCCCATATCAACCGGCAGATTAACAAAGCCAGGAACCAAGAGGTATAAGCTCAGAAGGTCAACCAAGACGGACCACTAGCCGCAAAAGCACCTCAACGCCTTCTTCCAATCCTATATCGATGACGTTGCAGTGGTAGTAGCTAACAAGTCTGTGGATGAAAATGTGTCTGAACTAGAACGGATTGCAGCAACTATTTACGAATGGTCGAAATAGAACGCTATCACCTTCGACGACCCAAAGACCGAACTCATCCACTTCAAATACGGCTGACGGCTAATGTCCGCACAGTTCGTCTCACTTCCCAATAGTGTCACAGTCGAACCTTGCACGGCCATAAGGTGGCTAGGAGTCAGGCTCGAAGACTCACTCTCCTTCAAGACACATGTACAGGAGCGAGGAATCCTTGCAACCAGAGTCAACTTCTGTTGAAACACATATGATATCCTACAGCAAAAAAGACTAGTCTCTTTCATTGGCAGAAATGCGCCAGCTTTTCCTGTCCAATATGACTCCTGTCTTAGACTACGGAGCTAAAGTATGGTAGGATGGCAACTTCAACTGATCGAAAATCCTGGCTTCCGTACAAAATACTGCACTTCGAACGATTCTAGATGTCTTTCGGACAATACCGGTAGCCGCTATAGAAGCTGAAGCAGCTATGCCGCCAACGACAGTGAGATTCAACTACGCAGTTCGACAATACGCTCTCCGTGTGACTACTCTCCCTCCTTCTCATCCGATTCGTCTACGATGCCTGGAAACCTTCCTCCAGGGCATACTAACTCCATGAGAGACGTCGAGCTAGAGTTTTGGAGGAAATGGAACCACTCAGACTCAGATCGGCCTTTTCTATCTCGACTCGATGAGATACTCAGCAGCGTCAACACTCATATGGTACCACGGACTGACCTGGAGGTCTATTGCCGCTCTTATAGCCCACTATGAAATGACTTGGCCGAAATCGACTTCTGTATATATCCTAAAACGAAGAGCGAAGCAGCACAGGATCACCTGAAGTTATACGACTACATAACGACTGATCCCATGCAAGTGCTCTGCTATACAGATGGATCTCGGCTTGAGTCAGGAGCTACTGATGCAGTTATCGCTAGATATCAATATGGAAAATGGCCATTCGAGTTCCAGATACCTATGGACTACGAATCAGAAGTCTACGATGTAGAACTTCAAGCGGTCGCTACCGCAGTCGAGCAATGCACGAGGCCTGTGAGATCGCAGAACCCGCGTCCTTCAGATATATGGAGTTTCCTCAAAAACACCGCTGCAATACACAGGGTTCAATACCTTTCAATTGGACTTGGACAGTAGCACGCTATAGCCATCTACCGCAAGGCTCGGACCCTACTTCGGATGGGAGTCAGACTCTACTAGGCTTCACATAATTGAAGACTTGCGAGCATTATGCCGCACTGGTCATAGCCGAAAGGTTCGATCATTGTGCGATGTCTGCAATCAAAATTTCCCTCTGCTAGAGGAGCACATGAAGTGCCACTTGACCGAAATTACGAAAAGTGGCGATACCCAGATAAACGTTACCCTCTGTTGTCCGTTTTGCCTCGGTGATACCCTTCTCCAACCAAGTTGGCGTCTTCGACACTTCAGTTCTCGACTCAATAGAACAAGGCATATTGCGACAAAGTACGGAGATGCCTTTGCGCCGTCTTCGGCTTCTCAGTGCCCCCACCCGAAGTGTTCATCGAATACGGCAAAGCTTGACCCCACAGCTTTGAAGATTCACCTCTACGAAGCCCATAAGGTGATGTTACCGTCCGAACTTGGGCAGACAGCATTATTGGGGAATAAGAAGAAGCTACCATCAGAGCTTGGACAGACGGCACTATTGGGGGATGACTCCAATTCTTTTCAACCTGCCGCGGATGAAGCAGTGGTTGATTATACCATAATGCATTCTGAGCTTACAGCCGAGTTTTCTGAGCATGATCGAAGAGTAATGCAACCTGAAACAATGGTTGAAGATAGCCTTTTTTTTTAATCCTTGGGCCTGAATGCCGTTGTGGGCTGGATAATTGTGCCTTAAACGGCCCCCCACTAAAACGGTTCCTTACGCCATCGTCCTTACGCCGTCCTTCTCGCCCCGACTCACCTCACTTGGACCTTCAACTCAACTCTCGCCAACCAGGTCGACATTTACTCTCTATAATTACATATAGGACATGGTGGAGCAAAATTTTATGAGATATTAATGAAATTGGTTGGGAATAAGGACGGTATCCTGCAGATATTAGGCAATAGTTTGCGTTTGCAGTGTAGATAGAATGAATTTATGTTCAAGAGCGGCATTAGCATCTACCGTGACATAAACTCGTGTTTGTGGCAACGGAGACAATGCGCAGACGATGCGCAGACGATGGTGGTTTTTTTCTCCCGTCGTTGAAATGCAAGACTTAAGCTTTCGGATGATAATACTTCCAACCATCCCTCCTCACGCCGTCCCTCCTCACGCCAACCATCCTCACGCCAACCATCCTCACGCCGCCCCTCCTCACGCCGTCCCTTCTCATGCCAACCGTCCTCTACCTCGCGTTACCCCTTTCACGATGTCCGTTTCACATCATCGCTGCAAACTTAAGGAGCCCAGATTTTGACACATATTTTTTGTGAGTAAACAAGCACTCATTATAAATAAAGCGGGAACTGAATAGAATACAACATCTACACAACGTTCCATCATTCTCAAATTCTTGGACGAATACTTGGACATAGTCGAGCGCGAGTTCCAACCTATCACCCTGATATTGAAAGGCCGTACGTAATGCGCCCAGAAAACAACCTAAACCACGTTCCGGTTACAAACACGATACCGATCAGTCATGAAATCACAAGCCTTCCTAGGAAATCCATCAGGATGGTTGCACGCCAGGATCAGGAATCAGACCCGACACGAGAAAATAGCCCCAACGACTTCATCGAGAAGGCAAAAGAGCTATATGACGAGTTGGTCCGGCGCTTGGTTAAGCTTACGGACAAGTATATGGATGAGTGGGCGTATGAAAACACCCTCGAGATGCTGCAGAACCCTACAAACTTAACCGAAAAACTGTTCTCAGTTGCAATCACAATCATCTCCCAGTATGCAGCCTTGGAAGAGGACAAGCCCGTGTCTGATGTCCTACTTCTGCAGTACATAACACACATCCAGGACATGGTGGAGCAACAAATGTTTATGTGCCACGACATGTTAATGGGATTGGTTGGGAACAAGGACAGGGTATTGGGCTTCTTCGCAGATCTCAAGCTATAATCATATCTTTTACGCCAATCTTCTTTAGTGGTTACCGATCAAATAATTGCTACTTTACACGGTTCAAATTATTGGAATTATTGGAATTATCGGTTTATCTTGGTCTCTCCTTATTTCATAAGTTTACTTTTATTGTTTTGTCGGCTTTGTTTATTCTCATTTTTTGCTGTTTTCCCAGTATTTTTATTATCGTCAGTTATGTTACCCCGCATATATTGGAGAATAATTATATTTCCGCAGTCCGGCTCCATTAGTTGAAGGGAATAATCATGGTGCACAAGTGGGAGACAAGGGTGTAGACTATAGATTGCGTATCACTTCTCTACAAGTTGGAAACTACGTCGATCAGCGAACATATGAAGAGGGTTGAGGATGTGAGATGCGCATGTGGCGAGTTTTTGGCGACAACCACTCGCCTCTACACAAAACTCCAATCAATGGATAAACTCACGCTCAAGCCCTTGTTGTCAGCATCCCTCTCTCAAAATGGCATGACTAGCCAGATACCCATATTCATATTTGTAAACCCAGCTTTAAGTAAACATATACATCCAAATCACCACCGGAATAATGCCCCGACCTCATTCCATAATTAACAGTCTCACTCTAACCCCGCATTCACAAACTTGCCGCTGGTGTTCCTTCCTATTCCTTGGCGTCACGTGCGTCGTCCACTCCTTTGCAACGTTTGCAAGAGATGATAAGAGCATACCATCGTCCGGAGCCGGACTGGGTGGCGGTACAAAAGTGTCCCCTCGAACAACGGATTCAGGACGGCCTAGCCTTACGTACCCTCAAGGCTTTGCAATATTGGCAATTGATACAAAGAGCACACCACCGTTCGGAACTGGACTGAGTGACGGTACAAAAGTGACCTTTTGGGCAACGCCATCTGTGACGAACGCCATCCATCAATCCTCGTTGGTGATGTATCGCCCTCAACGATGGTGGGCAATACCCCGGCGGCGGGTTCAAGCGGCGGGAGCTGGGTGGGATGATACAGGTTGGCGATGGTGATGGTGGGGGAGAGGAGGTGAGGAGATGGGTTGGTTGGGAGGATGCTGGCGCCGGCATCGGGGGATGTTATGGGGAGGAAGGTAGGGTGATTTAAGAGAAAATGGGATTGTTATTTAGATTGTGATGTGATGTTGTGATGGGAATGAGGTATCCGGAGTGGAGAAAATTGGGGATTAATATTATTCCATACAGCTGAAGGACACCGCCTAGCTATATCCATTTATAATATGGTCAACAACTCGGCTCGGAACACGGCGGCAAGGACCCTGAATGTGAGGAAACATCAAACACATGCTTACTATTGTTGTTACCTTCCAAATAGGTGCGTCCTGTCGCGCGGCTATGCATGGCGCTGCTAAATGGACATATAAACCTACCTTCCAGCGACTGATCAGCCCCATCAGCCATGACAGGATGAGCAAAAACCGCACCCAGCAAAACAAGTTCCGACGACGACGTGAAAATTTTTTGAGAAAGGCTCACGAATTGAGCAGTCTTTGTGATGCTGAAGTAATCGTTGACATACGCAAAGATGAACGGTTTTATACATTTCGTTCCGTCGAGGATCACAATTGGTTCATTTCTTTAAATGATATTGTAATTTCCATTTACCTATCATACATGCACACACTGACGTATTTTGCAGAACAAATCATACCCTCTTCCTCAACACAAATTTCCCAGCTACTACATCTTGAAGCCGAGAAAATCCAAGATTCCGCATCCAGCAAGTACCGATGCTGGTTATTCTTCTGAGGAACATGTGATCCCTCTCATGCCACACCCTCCTTCTCTCGATAGGATTGCCACTGGAGGTACATCACATCACCGTATTTCGAAAACAAATCACCCCATTGAAGTTCATTCACATCTCAGGACTATGACAGTCCTGAAATGGTAACTTGCGCCCGTTAATGGGCTCTCAGTCATTTTGTGAATTAGTGTAACCCATAAGTCACGTCCTCCTCTTCCTCGCGAATGCCAATTTGCCAGAGTTGTAATGGAGTAGGTTCCTATTTCTCTATACATAGTGTTCTTTTACTGAACTTGGTAGCTGTTGCGGACCCAAATTATGATCAAAGGATGCATCCGTGTACATACTGGTTAGCATCCTTATATATCCATTGCGAAACACCGAGGAGTTTTCAAACTCCTGGGAAGTTGAAGCGGCATTTGAGGGAATATACCCTGTCCACTGACTCCATGTGATTTTAGCTCATCGAATGTGAGTATTATGATATCCTAATCGCTCACATTTATGCTTACTGCTACGTAGAAGCAATCGGTCAAGAGACATGTTATGAGGTTTCATGAAAACAACAGCAACAACAAATCTCTTTGATGAATTTGCGCATCTGAGAGGTCAATTGAGATTGCGCGACACTGTACAGTATTGTCCTCATTGTACTGCACAGTTGGGCGCATAGATGTCATGACTTAACGGGAATTATAATTAGGCGAAAGATTGTGGGTTAGCAACTGGCTCGGTTGAGAATCTCCAATTGGTGTCATGCTCATAGTTGATAGTGAGTGATTAGATCAAGAGTTTAGATAGGTACCGGCACTAGGCTCAAGGTTGGGGTTGATACTGTACCGTTATTTGGATCATAACACGATCCCATAAGTTGAGCATGCTCTGATATTTTTGGGTAGAGTCAACGTGAATAGCAACCAGTTGTTGCGTAGCGCAAACAGCGAGGGATCAGGCTCGATGGAGATGAAGACTTCATGGGGTTTGATGAGCGGCCACCACTCTTCATGTTCAACGTCGCAGAAAATGCGGAGGAAGCCTCAAATAGGTGGGTGGTAGGGGTAATAGAGGGGAGCATGGTTCTGGATGAAATGAGCGGGTAGGCCATGCGGATCAGCTGCCTTCACGTTGGTTAGGATGGAGAGATGGCTCGTGAATTGGGTAATTATTGTGCCTGTCATCACACAGAATAGGTGAAATGGGTTGGGTTGACATGGGTGGCAATGGCAACCCACGAAACCACCCATTCTGTGGTTGGTCTCACATGCTGCAGTAATGCCACTCACCGCCAACTAATAGCTAATGTTATCTCTCCGGGACTCCTGTACAGTGTACAAGAAGACTTTTGATAGTCTCTTTCTCCGAGCTGACTAAGATGCGGGCAGACCCCGAGTGACACCTGGCGTTACCTGCCCTTACGACCTCATCTCCCCAAGCTTCCCAACCACGCCCAACCTGACCACCCCCCTACTTCGCCCTAGCGGCGCCATCCTCATCCCAAGTTAAGTCGGGAGATAACCATTGTGCTCCATTTCAACACCGACGACTGACCATAAAATTCGCGCTAGTTTGTTGGAAG
Source organism: Ascodesmis nigricans (assembly GCA_004786065.1). Lineage (NCBI taxonomy): Eukaryota > Fungi > Ascomycota > Pezizomycetes > Pezizales > Ascodesmidaceae > Ascodesmis > Ascodesmis nigricans. Next base: position 103,353 of record ML220155.1, on the reverse strand, counting down.
TCAGAAGGAAGCGTGGCGAAGATATCAAGTTTCTCCGAAGCATCAGCGAGCTGCCTACACACTACCACACCCTATCAGAATCACCATTCCTGCCTCGGACCCCTCGGCCTTTCCTGAAAGACTGGTATGGTGATGGAAGCATTTCAGACTCTGGGAGACGGCCGGCAAAGCACGCACGCAGATTATGACTGGGGCAGAATTAGTGTTGTTGAAACTTTTCTTGCGTCTGTGTGTCTTTTGTGTGGTATCATACCGTGCTATAATTGAATTGCATTGTGTGGAGCAGTTGTAGATCCTAGGTCGAGAATTTCTCGAGGTTCAACTATGGAGGGGTCAGAGATCCTAGGTGGAGTACATACAGAATGGCATGAAAGAGAGAGCGTGATTTGCAGACTGGTATCACAACTCAAATGGCGGCCATCGCCTGTGCGAAAGGCTGGCAAGAAGAAGGGTTGACAGTGGATGAACCGGATGTATGCAGAAAAGACTCAAAGAAGTGGAATCATCATCGGGGACAGGGAGGGAGGAAGCTGTAGAGTAGTTAACACACCATATCCCAAGAGGGATGCATGCGCTTAAATGAATTCAATCAATCAATCAATCAATCGAACGTGGCGAGGAACGTGGCAGGGAACGCGTCACGGCGAACCTCGAGAAATTCTCGACCCTCGCCAACACAACCAACATAGTCGACTCAACCACGAAAGCACGCCCCACAGACGATCTGAAGAAACCCCGAGATTGGACCCCAAGGAGTGAACTCCGGCATCACGGAAGCGGCCGCGGTCAGGGCTACCAGTATTGGAGGATATCACCATGGCGGAACTCACGAAGAATCTGATTCAAGAAGCCTTAAAACCCAGATGGGATCGGTAGAATTTTACTAATCCTCTCCATACATATGTTCACTAACCTCTTTTTTACCAGGTTTCATAACAAATACAAACAAGTTCTATGATCCAAAGGACTCCAAGTGCGCTTCGAAAAATCCGACGACGAGCTTCAGCATTTGCAGGCAGATGTGGCTTGCAGCTTTCTCTAGCAACGAGCCAGCCGACGGCAGGAACGTGAACAGCCCTTAAACGTTGACACCAGAGTACGTAGATGGTACATCATTCGGCAGGGCCTCTCCCTTTATAGAGAGCTAGCTACAAGATATAGAAGGATGTCTTTTTCTTCGCCTTACAAGGTCTTCACATAGTCATGTCGTAACGGGATACCCCACGCACCAACACCTCCTCCTGCGCAGGAGAGAGGAGCTGCAAAGGCGCTGCTACCGAAAGCAAAGGGACGAGAGGTCGGCCAACACTGGCTCGATCGGTTCCTTAAGCGTCATAAGGAAATAAACTCCTAACTCCCGTAGGTGGTAGATGTAACAGTTGCACACTTTTTCGTACCCGATTCTCTGACCATCTCCCAAGCTACACCGGTTACCGCTGTTGCTGCTCTAAAGGATGATTTTTGCCCGGCCAAGTAAAGCTCAACAGCTCTCTTGATGGCTGTTTCCTTTTGGTTGATAGAATCGCGATTCTTGATCACTCCCATGGCAATAGCGAAGCGTTGAATGTGGATTCGACGGCATTTTGCGTCACATACGTTAGAGGCGCGCGTTTGGAAATATAGTGTAGTAAAGGGGAAACGTCACAAATAGAGATCCGGAGAAGTAAGGAGATATATATAGGAGGCTAGTGCAGTAAAATCAAGTGGTGATGACCTCAATCCAAGATTGATTGATTGATTGTAATCATTTAAGCGCATGCGTCCCTTTGGGATATAGCACGAGAAACTACATACAGACATCCCCTTTCCGCAGTGTTATACTGCATCTATCCAAGCTATGTTTCATCCGTTTTCAACCATTTCCTCGCCGACCTTGCTGCCTTTGCAGTGGCCGCCTTTCGAGCTGTACACTTGCTGCGTACTTGGGCTCTCCTATCTCTTCTGTTTTTCCTTCTTCTTCTGCGTTTTTGAATATTAACCCCTGCTCTAGCTCCTGCTCCCTTTCTCCCTTTCAGTCTTCTTTCTCTCAACCCCATTCCTCCTGTTCTTTTTCGACCCTCGCTCTATCTTCCTCCTCTGATTTCGATCTTCCTACGTTCGTTGCTTCGATGAAGTTCAGGATGGCTAGGGTGGCCCTAGGTTCGGAGAAGATCGAAGATAGTGCGTGCATCCTCGTGAATCCCACCTGCTTCAGTGCAATCCACAGCCTATCCTGTTGCCTTCTCTACGCTCTGCACTCCTTGAAGAGGTGCTCCCGGGTCTGGCGGGGCCCGTTGCACCACCAGCACTTGTCGCTTTCTATTTTTCCTATCGCTTTCAAGTATATAGTAGTGACTGCTCGATCTGCTGTGAACCTGTAATAGTGCAGGGCGATATTTTTTCGGGCTTTGGCGGCTGTTGGGTCCAGTATGGTTGACCTCCTAAGTTTGTACTTTTGAGGGTAGTATTTCCGGCACTTTCTCTCAAACCACTCCTTTTCCTCTTTGAACCTTTCTTCGTTGATTCTCCTGTTGACGTGGGCTAGTGAGGGCTGCCATGTTACCGGCTTCTTCGTCTCGTCGTCCGCGGTGGCTTCCTTCGCCGCCTTGTCCGCTACTTCGTTTTCTTCTACGTCCTGCTGACTGGGCACCCAATGGAGGTGCACTTCTATCCATTTAGAGCTTAGCTTTGCATAGCTTTCCCGGATACTTTCTGCTTCCATTTGTCCCGGTCCTGGGTCTATGCTATTTATCCTTTCCAGCGCATGTCGGGAGTCTGAGAAGGTCCGTATCTCGTTAGGTGTAGCCCCGCCTGGGTTTCCCTGTCTTGTCCCCTCTGCTGCAGCGGTTCTCAATGTTTCCGCAATCGCGGATATCTCTGCGTCAATTACTTCCTAGGAACCACTGCTGTGTTTTCCAGGTTCCATCCGCCTCGCACCATGCTGCTGCAGCTCTGGCGTTTCCTTTCTGGTTTTTGGACCCATCTGTCCAATAGACCGCCGCTGGCTTCAAGGTTGGGATTGGGGGCCTATGCCCATACTGATTGGCTGTTTTTACTGTTGTCTCTTGATCTTCGATGTGTATCGAGCTGTGGAGCACCGTCTTCGCAGTCTGTGGGGTGTCCTTTCAACGCCGTGCATCAAATCCGCCAGATCGTGGATGCCATCCCTGAGGGCCCAACCTAGGATTGTTGGCTTTGTTTCCCCAATGCTGTACGTATCCGTTGGGATGGTCATGGAGAGGGGGTGGTCAAGCGGCAGCTTTAGGGCTCGGAGGGCGTATTTTCGTTGACGGTGGTTCAGGAGGCTTGAGGCTGGCTGTAGCCCAGCTTCCCTGACTAGCGGCCCTATGGGCGTATCCCGAAGCATTCCTGCGATGGCACGAGCTTGCTTGTTTATGAGCTTCTGGATTTGGAGGACTCTGCCATCATTGGGGGCCATTCTCCACCAGAGCTCCGATCCATACAGCGCTATGGTCTGCACCGTGGCTACTAAAACCTTCCTGATGTGCGCCGGGGAGAGCCCTTGGGTAGTCGCCAGCCCTTGTACTCGGTACAACACCTCTTGGGCCTTCTTTAGACAGATAGTATGGTATTCCCGAAGTTTTAGGTGGCTGTCTAGCCACACCCCTAGCCATCTCGTTGCCTTCCGATTGTTGTGGATATTGGAGCCGCCTATTTGGATGCAGTTTGCCAGGTGCGCCAGCGGGATGACATGATGGATCCACTCGCTTTAGACACGCGTGGAGATGGATGGGAAGGAGCAGCAAGAGCCGGTTCGAGGTGCGCTGCCACAGAGAAAACATCTTCCTCCCAGCAAAACCTCTCCCAGAACCTTTCACGTCCCTTCTTCTGTCAACGTCCCTGACGACCAAAGTTGCTGCCAGTGTTTGATTGATCCCGCTACCTACCGACATAACCCACCACCACCACCCTTCTCCCCTGTGTGAACAGAACGTGCTGGGACAACAAACCCCCTCCCCCCTACCACCCCCTCCTCCACCACACGCACACCCACGAGCAGCGGGAAACACGATACACGATACACGAATCTCGATTCCGAGATCCTTCCACGAAGAGCGAAGAGCGAACAACGTCCTCGCCGCATTCCGGCTCCTCCCGCCGCCGCCGCGACCATAACAATGCCTGAGAAGAACGATACCCCCTCCCCGGATTCTTCCTACACCCACGAAGCCCTCGAACTGCTTCGTACTCGCGAGCTCTACAAGTTGCGTATCCCCCGCTCGAGAGCAATAGTACGTTGAAATGGTACTAATATTGTTCTACATAGTGCTCTAGGTAAAATAGCGCAATGCCCCCGGAAGAAGACCTCAGCAGCGCGAAAGATTTACCAGCGCAATCTGCGATATAAGAAAAAGAAGGCAGAGCGACGACAGGCAACCGATGAAGCGATCCGAAAAAAACATGATGTGCATGAGAATCTAACAGGTGTCACCTTGGAGATCTCTACACCTCTCCGAATTATCCGTCGCAAACGCAATGGGGGACTCGAAGCAATTTTCCAAACTTTCCATCGGATTGGCTTCAAACGCTCAGGTATTGTTGTTGTCTTAGATGACGATACCGGTGAACTTGTGTTTGCTGCGAGAGCTACCTTAAAGGATGATCTGCTGGCTAATCAAAACTCCTTTGCCGATTTTCAGAAGGTGTTTACTTACTTTAAGAAAGACCAAGGTCTCCATCAACGTTGTAACAGCAATGGCGCTGCTGGTCAAAATGCTAATATGTGGGCTATCGGTTGGCGCAAGAGCCAAACTCCAGGAGAAATTTCAGGGACATATGTGCCCAAGTCACAATATCGCTTTCCTGGGACATCTAAAATCTGGCTTGATCATACAGCACAAGCATCTGAGATCCACAAGACCTTTGGCGAGCGGTTCATGACGCTAACACCTATTATTCAACAAAGCGTGCATGAACAGCTTCAGGGTTTAGGACAAGTAGCATTGGGATTTGATGTTGGTGATCCTCGAGTTACTGAAAGGTGAACCTTTTGTACTAATTTGGCCTACACGTTTGGTACGTTCCTCTTTGTTCCCCGTCTGATACTACGAAATAAACGGAGTTTATATCTAACATGATATAGATTTTTTCGAATGAAGCGCATGTTGACAAAGATGCAACTAAATTCACGTATGGGTTTAGTTCTAATGTCTATCGTTCCACTGGAAAACTTGCATTTCATACCGATGGTGTCAAGGCCTCGCGTGGATTCTTCTATGTTATTGAATATGGTATTTATGTGGATTATTCATCTATTGATGGTATCGTAGAGATAATTTGGAAGGGTCCTGAACATGTTCATGGAACAACTAAAGCTATGTACAGTGATGGGTTCACAAGGTATGGGTCAAGTTGTCAAATTGCAAAAAAAGTCTTGCACGTGAGCTGTTAAAATTTAAAAAGGATGGAGATAAAATGCTTGCAGCAGGGAACCAGTTTCGGATTTTCTTGACGTTTGCTGGTGTAAGCCCTTTCGTGACCGCCATTCTTCGTATACGGTTTTCCGCTGCCTTTGCCTTACGTATACAGACGTTGTGGTGTCCCCGGAGTCTCAGCTGGCTGTCTACCCATACACCGAGCCATCTCGTGGCTGAGCGGTTGTACGGGATCTCCGTTACGCCAATCCGGATGCAATATTTCCCCATCGCTGTCCGAAATTTGGTGTCGTTACGTCGGGAGAATAATATGGCTTCCGTTTTAGCTAGATCAAATTCTACCGCATTTTGGGAGGCCCAGATTTCCGAGAGGCATGCCGCTTTCTCCAGGCGTGCCGTGCGATTCTCTTAGCGGTTAGAGCAACATGTAAACTGCGCGGGTTTGGCATCGCCTGTGTGCCGAGTCCCCCCCCCGTTCTGGTTGTGGTGCCAGAAAACGTCTCTTCTGGTACGGTACACGCCCCGCTCATTGTGATGCATAACACACACGCGTGTATACAGGTTGAATTGCTGTGCCTCTCTTGTGTGCTGGCTTTTCAACAGGTGCTGGCTTTTCAACAGGTGCTGCGTTCCTCAATAGGTACCGTTAACCGGCGCTGTGTTCATTGGCCGGCGGTGTGTCTCCGTTGACTGCCGCTACGTGTTTGACGATGAACACTGTGTTTGTTTGCCAGTTCTGCGTGATGACCGCGCTACAACCGGGAATCTGGCCTGCATAGTGGTTTTGTGACCCTGTCAAGGTGGAAATGCGTCCGAAAATGGCTCCTCGGCCATCCACAACTAGACACAAATCCACCATCAGGACGAATTGCGTATGTATAAATCGATGGGTAAACAATATAACAAACAGAATATCAGGATGAATAAAGGCGGGGAGTGACAGAAACCATACATTGGCAGAGGCCACTAGTTTACTCTGATGTCTTGCAACAATACCGCGTCATGGAACATAGAGGAATGACCCATGACCCGCGCGCTTCTCCGTTCCGTCATGCTCAACGCAAATGAGCGCTGTCCGCGAAAGACTGCGCCACGGCGCACCTCCTCACATTTTCTCACAGCCAACAACATGCGGAGTTATTCAAAAGGAACCTCCAATCCCGTCATAGGGTGAACCAGCTACAACTGGCTTCTACGCCTCTTCGCACTAGCAACAGCTGTCGACAGTCGGTATCTCAACAACGACAACTATGGCAACGAGTTCAACACCCTCCAGAAATCAGCAGTGCTCACCACGATCACAATATCATCATTATATACCGCGGTTCATACTCCGAAATTATGCCAAAGAGAAAGATCAGCCGCTGTTACCACCGCGTCGTCGTAACCGCCGAAAAAGCCGGGCAACCAGCGATCCCACAACCCCGCATCTTCAGAATGACAAAGATCGTATCCTAAACACTGTCAACCTATCGAAGGGAGCCATTGAACAGGTCACCGTTTCGAAGGCTTTCGGTATGCTGGACATGTATCGGGACTTCGATCCCGACAACGCCGATCAGAACCGCATCGAACGGAAGCTTTCAGAGTTGGAGAATCGCGTCGCAAAGACATTAGCAGCGGTGAAAAGGGACTTTATCAATGGGGAAAAGGAGGCGACTATCTCACGGACGTATCTTTACGATCTTCGAAAGTTCCTGTTCATCATGCTTTATCGCAGCAAAATGTTCTACGAACGCTTCAACGTCTCGATGGAGGAGTATTCAGCCAACGACAAAGACGAGTTGCTGCCTTACATGCGAGAGAAGGGAATCAAGAAGCCGAAAGATGTGTGGCTGGCGAATATTGAGGCATTCCTCGATGTTAAGATCGATCATGGACAAGAGTGGCTTATGACAGTTGTCGAAAAGGCATATCCACCAGACGCAATGTGGTTCTACAAAAACGTCACCATGTTCTTTCTATCTTTTTGTACACCTGATAACCCGGAGGAAGAGTTTCTACTCACAGAGAATGTCTACGGAATATTCGAAGGCGCCAACGACGGTCCTGGGGGCAAGTGGACGGACTACCATCTTTTCGCCCCAATATCACCGGACCTTATCATAGTGTGTCGTTCGAACGTATTGCCGAGCTGTGGCCCGAAAAGCGGCAACGAGAAAGAACTTCAGGCTATGCGGGCCATGCTGGAATCACAACATACATATCGCATGGGGGAAACGCTTCTGGAGCATCTTCCCGTGTCAAAAGCTCGAAACGATTATTCAAAAGTGGTTAACGGGAGACTTGTGCCGCTGCCCCATTACAATACTCGCCGACCGGAAGATGATAAGTTTTTCTTTTCGTTCAATCGACTCCCTACAAAGTATGTGCAGCGCATCAATAGTGTTATGTTAGAACAGGCCAAGCCTACTGAAATGATCCTCTACCGGTCTGAAGAGGCTCTTCGAGTCGCATTGGTTGCTTATTTGGAACTTGACTTTCCCGGCTTCAAAATGGCAACACAGGATCTCGAGGAAGAGTACAATCCATATATCGGGATTAGCCTTAATCAATTCCAGTTTCTTATGCTCAAAGGAGATACTTTTCGGAGCGACGAACTCTACTTGGCAAAAGTCATCAAAATATCCCGAGCACTTGGGGACAAGCCGAAAGTAAAGTACACCATCAAAGGTCTCGAGTTCTCTTTCGGTGGCGGTCTCGGTCTTGCGAACCAGATGACTGATGATCCGACGCCAATCTCATCTGAGGAGAACTCGAACTTTATTGCATTATACAAAGGTCTTGGTAAGCTCCTTGCCGTCGACCACGGCTAGTATGTATATGCTGACTTTGCGATGCTTGTTATGATTCGTAGGTGGCAAGTTATCTTGTCTACGCCGGGATTTACTTCAAGTCCGTTTAATCACCCGAATGCACTCGTTGATTCTGGGCCAAAGGCATGCGCCGGGTGTCTCCCCAGCCTCCTACGAGGACATTTTCCGCTGTTACAGAGATTTCATGGTGGACAATATACCAACACGGATACTATGGCTCTACTACAAGAGTTTCCTCATGAAGAGTCAAATATCATGGCAATCGTCCCACTTATTGGGGCATATGGTGAGTCTTTCGCGTTATGGGGCAATCCCGTTTCAGTTCTCTGGTCCGGAGGACGGGCTCGCTCGCAGTAAGTTGAACCCAATGACAAGCTATTCAGATTATTGGGGGTTTACGTATATCCACTGATGCAAACTTACTGAGCTATAGCTCATTATTTATTCAACGACAAGTCTCTACGGCGGTTGATATACCATGCATCATACACCGAGTTGTACCGTTCACAACATCCGACAGATGCCCGTGATACATCCAAAAACATGGCGAGCGGCTTCAGCGATATCCCAATGCATCTAGCTCAGGAATTCCGCTGCAGTATGTGAAGTACACCTCGGATTTGGGTGAGCATAACTAACCCTGATCTACTATAGGTATTACCGATTGTGGTGTGTATCCGCCCCCACAGTGACCTGATAGTTCTCAGAAGGGATAATCTCTTCGCTTCATGATGTGCATAAGCTAACTCGTAGTTCTCCGCAGGTATCGCCCCCCTTGAGACCGTGGCTCTCGGTTGGAAAGAAGCACTCAACAACCCTCACTACGATGCCGCTGCGGAGTTGCCTGAAAGCGAAGCGTTTTTACGATTCCTACTCAATCCTGCCCGGTTGGCCGAGGTCACTGTTCGCTGGGAGACCGAGAAGGCATTCGAAAAAGTGATGAGACATGAAGGAAAATGGGATGACCTAGTCATGGATGATCTTCGATTCGTGTTGTTTGTTATGCTCTATCGAAGTGGTATAGGAGGTCTCGGAGGCACATTTCTGGAATCCCGGCCAATGTGGCGAGATAGGCATCGATACCGGGGTAATCTCCACAGTCAGAGACCGCACGAAGTTTTAAGTGTCCTGTGCGAGAGGCCAGACAATAACCTCCAGCACTCTGATCAAGCACCAAAGAGAGAGGGAGGAAAGGTAAAGGGAGGAAAGAAGAAGGGTCGAAAAGGGAAAGGAGGAAAGGGGAAGAGATGAACAGGGACGATAAGGGTGTAAGGTGATAGTTCGCAGACACGGGAGAAGATAAGGCTTGTTTTTGATAATTGCATTTCGATAGTTACGAAAAATCTATATCACGTCTTCCAGATTTAACTGACTGGCATCAATTACTGTAGACGCGAGGGTATGGTCGACGGTATGGTGTGATCCCTCATCCGCATATTCTCCCTCGTAAATATTGATTGGCATAACTTGCCGACTCTAGGCTTCGAGTCCGTACAGAGCCTCATTTCATCACACCACAACTATGATTATGTTGTTCTGGATTTTGTTTTCGTTTTTGTTGGTTGCCGAGCCTTGAGAGTCATGAAGGGTCGACGTGGTAGCCGGGGTTGCGGCCTTAGTATATCTCATAGCCAACCATACTTCCTTGTCTGTGGCTCCTTGTAGGAAGTTGTGCCAAGTATTCCTCTTGGCCCTCCTAATCTGTTTGTGTAGTTGCCTTTGAGCTTCCTTTGCTTCGTAGACGGCCACTTCTACTTCTGGACCTTGTGGATTCTCTTTCCTAGCATGGCGGAGGCTCCTTTTGGCTCTGGCGAGGGCTTTTCTGGCCTCGGTAATATCCTGATTCTACCAACGTTTGGAGCGCACTGTGATGCGTAGTTTCCGTGTATGGGTATTCAGCACTGTTGTTATGGTGTTCTCCATCTATACGGCTTCTTCATCTATTTCGTTGCGGTCGTGGTTGTGGTTCTGCAGAACGAAGACGTGGTGGTGGGGGGAGAGCGTTGTTTGTGGAAGAAACATAATTACGAGGTATAACTGATATTCCGCTGCTGACAATGACTTTCTTCACTAATATGTAGGTGGACATAATAGAGGTATGGACGTCTATAAAAACCAACGGCTCCTGGGAGTTCACGACCTCATTGATCATCACCTTTAGGATAGATGTGAGATGATTTTTAAAACGAGTGATGCCAAGTGCAACCCTCCCACCACTACAAAAAGACAATCCGACTTCAACATCCCCAATGCTGTCATCAACGCTAATCTCGCTCTGACTCAAGAGTCTCCTGTTCTGGTACTCTACGAAGTTCCAGCTCCTTATGACATGCTTTGGGCCAGAGTTACTATCTTTATTAAATTCGGCAACTAGATATTTAAGTACAGCTACCTGGTCTATGTTCCTGAACCTTGATTTCTGTCTTATTATCTCATCATCTTGTTAGAAGCTAATATATCTCATATTGACTTCTATAACCTTCTTTCTATTTCCTTAACCTTCTATTATGATCTACATCATATAATAAGATGCTTTCGGCACCTATATGAGCTTGCCTGAGACACTTATTAAAAGGGGGTGTCGATGCGGAAGCAGGTAAGGTGGTCGGAAAAACAGTTGGTGTAAGCAGTGATTGGTATTGTGATTTTGGATACATCGGTTACACCTTGATGACGACACTTCGCAAGCGTGTTGTTGCTGGTTCTGAAATACCATCTGAATTTGGATACCTCCGGTCTCCGTCAACCGTACCATATTTACCCCACATTTAGTACAATAGCAGAACATAAATAGTGGGACATTTGTCCGGTCTGTAGTTTAGCAAGAGACAATAAACCGTCACACTCAACCTCCTTTTGCAACTGAGCTAAGCCTCGCTGTAAGACTTTAGTAGTTCTTTGCTATTGCAACCTACCCAAGTCTTTGACCCAGTGATACGAAACGCTCCACCTCCGTCCGCTGCCTGACTGTACTTGCGACTCCGTCACCACCCTCCTACGGAGCCTCGCTACAACAATGATGCCCGATTCGATGAGGGGCTCCTATACAAGGATCAATCAGAGGCAGCCCATAATGAAGAACTGGAGGATCTCAGCATACCAATCGAGCTTCCGCCACATGAGAGCAGGGAGCCTCCTGCCAATGAGCCGATGCTACGTACGTCATCAAGAGCGCAGACCGAGGAAGAGCGACGGAGAGCAGCGCAAGCTGAGGAGGAGCAGCGGAAAGTAGTGCAGGCTGAAGAGGAGCAGCGTAGAATGCAGGCCGAGGAGGAGATAGAGCAACGGCGTGAGCAGGAAGCAGAAATGCAATTGAGATTTGAGCATCATGTGCAGACAGAGCCTCCCGCCATTCAACGTCCTACTACTCTGCCAGCACCAGCGCTAGCGTCAGAGGCAGAGCCTACGAGTCCGAGCTTATCCATACCGGGATCCTTTACTCGTATACCTTCAGCTTTGCGCAATAACCTTGTCGGCGCACCTACTGCAATCGATATTGATGCCGAAAGACCTCGCAGAGAGCGTAAACCTCCCACAAGGTATGGACAGGCAAATGTTGTTGAGCATGATGCCCTTGGATCTACTGCATTTATGGTGGAATTGGGTCCGCAAAGTTATTAGGAAGCCATGCGTGATGAGCACGCTGATGGCTGGTCGCAAGCAATCAAGAAGGAGATTGAGTCACTTATCGCTCACGGCGTCATGAAGGAAGTCAATCCAACAGAACTGAAGCACGAAGATAAGCCTATTGGCTCGAGATGGGTCCTCAATACCAAGTTCCGTGCTGATGGATCTTTGGAAAAGCTTAAGGCACGATTGGTAGCGAAGGGTTTCGCACAGCGATACGGTATCGACTATTATGACACTTACGCCCCAGTTGCCGACCCCGCAGCAATACGACTCATCTTAGGCATGGCATCACGCGAAGACCTTGAGCTAGCTATCACTGATGTCCCTACAGCCTTTCTCGGCAGTGCTCTGGAGGAGCATGTTCTGATGTGGCTGCCACCAGGGCTATGGGAGCAATATGGCTTTGGAAAGTATAAGGACCGCAATGGGCGAATCCTTGTGGTACTTGAGCAGTCGATCTATGGCCTCAAGCAGTCAGCCAACGCCTTCTTCAAACGCATACACAACGGCCTCACAGAGTTAGGATTCACACCACTCAAGTCCACACCGGATGTATATAAGAAGGCCTCACTGCTGTTAGCTATATGGGTTGATGATATCCTAATGGCAGGCCCACGCAACGAGATTATCACAGCTGCCACTGACCTCAAACGACTTTTCGGTGCAGATGGTCTCATACCAGCACCAGATACATTCTCATATCTCGGGATGGCCATTCGCCGTGATCGATCGCAACGGCAAATATGGATATCTCAACAGGCCTATGGGGAACATGTGGTGGAGAAATTTGGGATTACTAGAGGCGTCTCCTACCCATTCGAAGGCCCACTTACAGCACGCAATGAGGAATCTGAGGAAGCGGGTGATATCGATCTATATCTTCAACGCGTCGGATGCTTGCAGTATCTTGCACTCCATTCGAGGCCAGACCTAGCCTACACTGCAGGCGTTCTTGGACGCTATTCGGCGAATCCCTCAGCACGCCATATGGAAGCCAGCATGCGTGCGCTACGATATCTTCAGAATACGAAATCTCTCGCCCTCTCGCTCATTCACCGCCAGCACAACATCTCCAGTGAGGGGATCACAATCTATACAGATGCCGATCATGGTGGAGACCCAGACACCAGCCGCAGCATGACAGGCTATGTTCTCTTTGTCAATGGTGTGCTTGTGGACTGGAAGTCCAAGAGGCAGAGCGTTGCCTCATCATCGACCACTAAGGCCGAGATCATCGCTGCCAACACGGGATCCTATGACAAGGATGTCTTCGGATTCCATTTGACTGGACATACCCACGCGACTTACAAGTGCGTCTCGGAATCAATGTCCCCAATCATCACAAAGATCCTCAACTCGGAAAACAGGGAGGAGCCATTACATCCCACCTGCAGTAGACAAAATCTCCTTTTTGACCGGCACACCTGGGCTACCCGATATATGAAGGTGGGAGGGCGACATAATATCAGAAAAGCCTGAACATTGAAAGTACTGACGGTCACGAAACATAAATGGGAGCCGGAAATCGAGGATCCAGCCGAGCCTGATCCCCGCCGCAAGAAGATTGGGGTCTCGGTGGATGAAGATGTGGACATGGTTGGGGATACCTCGATTCAGGTTCAGCGATAAAGAGGCGATCTATTCGGCGAGGTTAACATGCTTGTACTGGTACATGGTCTAAGATATGATTACTGTTTTTATTCCGAGACTTTTGATACTGCGGAGTGCTATCAATTACCACAATATCGACCCATTGGAATGTTCAAATCTTTCCCGGGACTGGCGACATCTACACCACGCCCACAATACTCTATTGTGTTCCGCGGCACTACTCTCTCCCTCGTCATCCCTTGTCCTGTCTCTCCCATCTCTATTTCCATAGCAATCCCCCTCATCGTCTCTACATTTTGTCACGCTCCCCTCACACCACCCGCAATCGGACGCTCAGCGCCGATCCGACGGATGGAATCCTATAATATTCTCTCGCCAAAACGATAAGGTTTTCCGGGCGGCAATAAAGAAATACTGTGTACGAGTTGGCGAAGCGGAAGTTCCCTATAGTCGATCATCCACAAGATGGCTCGGTGTATGGATAGACAGCAATTTAAGACTCCGAGAACACCACAATGTCTGTATGTGCAAGGCGAAGGCAGCAGAATACGTTGGTACCGGCACCGCTCCGGAGGGAGGGGTCCCACCGGTTCCTCGCCTCGCACCTGACGGGCAAGGAAAGTATGGCAATATTCTTCGACCGAGGATCGCTTCCTTTCCCCGAGGCACCAGACTGACACCCAAAAGAGCTGATAAACTGAAGTTTGGTGCCATGCTGACCGACGCTGAGAAGGACGTATTTCGAGAGATGTTATTCCGAAGAGAAGGAGCTCTCGCCTGGACGTTCCGAGAAAAAGGGCGCATAGCCAACTGGGTCGAACCGCCGCACGTCATTAATACTGTTCCCCATAAGCCATGGCGAGCTAGGGATTTCCGGAAGCCAGCGAAGCTGCTCGAAAAAGAAAAGGAGAACGTTCAGGAGCGCCTTGACTTGGGCCTGTTCGAGTACTGTAAAGGACCGTACCGCAATCCGGCTTTCCTCGTTGAAAAGAAGACAAAAGGCACCTATCTGTTCATTATATCGGTTGTCAAGGCCAACGAAGTTACCATGCGCGACGTAGGACTACCCCCTAACGTTGAAGAGTTCGCTGAAGCTTTTGCCGGCTACCTGATCTGCACGCTCATGGACTTCTTCGCCGGATATGAGCAGGTGACGCTCGCAGAGGAAAGTAGAAATCTCATGGCATGCTCCACCTCTCTCGGGCTGGTGCGCCCCACAACCCTCGTCCAGGGAGCGACGAATTCCGTAGCAACGTTTGTAAGGGTGGGGAGGAAGATCCTAAAGGATCATATCCGGAAAACAGCGGAGATATTCGTAGACGACGTGGGGATACGTGGCCCGAAGACGAGGTATAACGACGAAGAGGTCCCGGGACTTCCAGGTGTACGGCGATTCGTCCTCGAGCATATTCGCAACGTCGAAATAGCACTGTTTGACATCGAACTGGCGAACGGAAGCATCTCGGGCGAGAAGTCGGAATGGGGGGGCTCCGGTATTAGCATCGTCGGCTACGTCTGCGACGAGAATGGTCGGTACCCTCAAGAATCGAAGATCAGGAAAATCGAACGCTGGCTGGGATGCAAGAACGTCAAGGAGGTGAGAGCGTTCCTTGGTATATGCGTCTACTACTGGATCTGGATTCCAAACTTCGCCTTGATCGCAGCACCACTGTTCAAAGTCTTAAAGAAGAATGTCGTCTTTGACTGGACCGAAAAACACAGCACGGCTATGCGGGAAATGAAGGATAGTCTTTTCTCGGCACCAGCGCTGGTGACCATAGATTTCTCTCCAGACGCCGGGAAAATCATTGTTGCGGTTGATGCCAGCTTGGAAGGCTGGGGGGGGATTCTGATGCAGGAAGTAAACGGAAAAAGGCACCCAGCGAGGTACGAGAGCGGACTCTGGAGTGAGGCCGAGAAGAGATATGATGCGGGAAAACGAGAGTGTCGAGGCCTGCTTAAAGCGCTGCACAAGTTCCGTGTATACCTCTACGGCATCCGATTTACCGTTGAGACCGATGCCAACACACTGGTGGCACAGCTCAATCTCCCCGCGTCGGACCTGCCGAACGCTCTCGTCACCAGGTGGCTAGCATGGATACGGTTATTCGACTTCGACGTCATTCACGTCTCTGGGGTGAAGAACAGTGGCCCGGACGCCCTCTCAAGAAGACCTAGGACTGACTCTGACCACACTGACTCTGACGACATTGACGACCTTATTGACGAAGACCTCTTCCGAGCAGGAGAGTCGAGGGTTCTGACGGCGGGTACGGGAGATGTGTGGAGCGAAATTGTCCAATATCTTACGACCATGCGACGGCCCGAGGGTATGACTACCGCGGAGTTCAGGAAGCTGAAAAACAAGGCGACCAAGTTCCTCGTTCACGAAGACCGCCTGTACCGCCGTAGACGAGCCGATCAACCGCCGACAGCTGTCATATGTGACACCACCGAGAGACTGAATATCCTCAAGGGACTGCATGACGAATCCGGACACCGCGGAAGAGAAGGTACGTTTCAAAAGACCAGCGAGCGTTACTGGTGGCCAGGGTTGTACGAAGACGTCCGGCAGTACGTCAAGTCATGCGAAGAATGCCAGAAGAGAGCTCGAAAACGGTATGAAGAGCCGCTGCGTACGATAACCGTCAGTACCCTGTGGAGAACTGTCGGGCTGGACGTCACCTACATGCCGACGGACCACGAAGGATATAGAGCACTCGTAGTTGGCCGCGATTACCTCTCCGGATGGATTGAAGCGCGAGCGTTGAAAGCAGTGCAGAGCTCTGCCGTAGCGAACTTCTTACTCGAGGATATCTTCTGCCGCCATGGAGTTCCGGAATCAGTAATTGTCGATGGAGGGCCGGAGAACAAGGACCTCGTGGCCCAACTGTTGAAGGAGTGTGGATCTTACCGGTCGAAAATCGTGCCATACCACCCAGAAAGCAACGGCCTCGTCGAGAGGGGGCATACGGTCATCGCAGACGCCCTCTCGAAGGCGACCGAATGTGCAGGAGAAGCTGACACGAGGTGGAGAGAACACTTAGCGGCTGTTCTGTGGGCTGACCGAACGACATCAAAACGAACCACGGGATTCTCGCCATTCAGGCTCCTGTATGGCGCTGATGCTGTTCTTCCTGTAGAACTATCCTCGCCATCTTGGAACACCGCCCACTGGAAGAACGTCACGACCACAGCCGAACTGCTCGCTATGAGAGCGCTGCAGCTGTCACGTCGGGCAACAGACATAGCTACGGCCACCGAGAACATTGCCGAATCCAGAGCGGAAGATCAAAGACGACACAATGCCCGTTTAGACCGCCCGAAGCCTCTGGAAGTGGGAGATTGGGTGCTGCTGCACGACGGGAAGTTAGAAACGGTCCACAACGCGAAACTGAAGCCCAAATGGAGAGGACCCTACCTCATTGACGGGAAACGAATGGATCGCAGCACTTACGAGCTGTGCGAGATCGACGGTACGCCCATGGCCGAGAATCTCCACCCGGGGTCCCGTCTTAAGCTTTTCTACCGACGATCCGATACCCGTCTTGGGAGAGCAAGCGAAAGGCCGCAGGAACACACCCTGGCCGAAGAGCTGGTAGAGGAACAGGAATGGTTAGTCAAGAAGATCACCGGCAAGAGAACAATCAGAGGAAAGGTGCAGTACCGAATAAGATGGTCAGACAACTCGCTCACTTCGGAGCCCGTGGAGAACCTTGATAATTGCCCAGACCTGATCGAGATTTTCCATGCCGACGAAAAGAGAAAAACCGCCATCGCAGCAAAGAAGGAAGCCGCAGGAAAGCAACGGGAGATGCAGAAATCCGCGAAGAACGCCGAACAGGCCAAACCGCGCCGAACCACGAGAAGGAAACCATAGTTAGCTCCGGGGCGGGAGCTCGGGCACGAGACATAGTGTTGGGAACGTAGACACGATTTGAGCCTCGAGAAATTCTTGGGGAAGCGTATTGGGCGAAATCAACAAGGTGGAACGAGGTCGACAAAATCGGCGGAACTGGCGAAATCGACGAAATCGGCGAAACTGGCGAAATCGGCGAAACTGGCGAAATCAGCGAAACCGACGAAACCGACGAAACCGAAGAAACTGGCGAAACCGACGCAAACCACGAATAACTTAAGAAACCGGCGATGTTAGCAGGGAAGTAGCAACGAGAGTTGCGAAGTAGAACCTACTCTCGGCTAAAAATGCAGCTAGGAACGTAGCGAGGAGAGGAAGCTGAGAGCGGATCGAAGAGGGAGAGATCGGGAGAGATCGATGAAGCGCGTAAAGCAGAAACGGGGGGTGGATAGCTTCCGGGAGGGTTTTGTATAGGGTGGGGAGGGATGTCGTGGGCTAACGCCTCGACGTCATATGGCGATGCTGGAACGGAGAGGCGGATGTTGGATGAGTCAGGAACGCGGTCTTGTAGGGCTTAGGGTTTAGGGCTGAGGGCTGTAAGGTTAGAAAGGCGCGCACCATGGTTAGCATGACGCGCGAAAAAACGGCAGTAACGGAACAACACCACATATACACGGTTTTTGTACGGAACGAATATACGGTCGGTTTATACGGTTATAGGAGGTTACGGAACACCCTCGCGAGCCCTCCATTCTACGGCGGAAGCTAGCTGCTAGCTTCTAACTACGAGAGCACGTACGGACGTTGCTATCGTAGAACCATACCACGGCAGCGCTACCCTATCTACTGACACCCGGGCTGTACAGAAGGCGACGTCGGGTTTTACCCTCGTCATCGGTATTCCACCTTGATCCCGCTCGCTTTGCGCGCTGCCACCAACACCCTACTTCTCCTATTTTCGCCTCTTCTGTCCGGTTCGTATATCGTAAATGCGGCGTGGTTCGCTGTACCACCTCTCGGGTGTCCTTGTTCTTGTAGGAGGACCAAATCTGCCTCCAATTCGATCGCTGCTTGCAACGCCCCTTGGGTTGCTTCTCCATTCTTCCGGCAATTATGCTGGACTACTTTCATTGGCGGGTTTTATTGAAGACTTCGGTGGCCATG
Organism: Ascodesmis nigricans; assembly: GCA_004786065.1. Classification (NCBI taxonomy): domain Eukaryota; kingdom Fungi; phylum Ascomycota; class Pezizomycetes; order Pezizales; family Ascodesmidaceae; genus Ascodesmis; species Ascodesmis nigricans. Next base: position 84,898 of record ML220155.1, on the reverse strand, counting down.
GTCGCATCTACCTGCTGGGGAGACGCGGTGGGGTGGCTCTCAGTTGAGATTTGACTTCGTCTCTCGCGACCAGCTTTTATGGCCGCTCTTTTCTTTGGACACTCGTCAGCTTTAGCAGTATGGTTTCCACCGCAATTGCAGCATCTCCTTTTCAGGTGTTTGCAGACTTTGCCAACACTCACACCGCACCCCTCTGCCAGGCACCGATACTCTTTGGATAGGTGCTCTTCGCCACATAACATGCAGGCGGGCTTTGTGGCTCTCTCACATCTGTGCGCAGCATGGCCCCAGCCGGAGCATGTTTCGCAGAAGGCGTCGGGCCCGGCGGGTAGGAAATTGTCTGCCGAGTGGTGTTTGCCATAAATCCATAGTCCTCTCCTGCAGATCCAGTCTGCATCCTTCTTATTGCGAAGCGTGATGATGACGGTGGAGTGAGCCACGGTGTGGGACCTCTCCTCAAGTTTCTCTGCGCGTAGGAGCCAGTTGGGGTTCATTGGCATGTCGATTAAGGGGTACGCATTCTTGATATCCTCCGTCAGCTTCTCGAGGCCTTCTTTGTTCTCGATGGGCTGATAGTAACGCTCAAGGCTCACGCCGTGAAGCTTTATTCTCGTCCAGGTCTCATTCTCTTGGATGTCTGTTATGGATTCGTCCACTCTGCAGGCCGCCTGGAGAAGTTC